>JASKGM010086788.1:0-13915 GCA_034509205.1 Ceratonia siliqua | reverse complement strand
TTCTTGTCCCCAGAAAAGGAAATGATGGTAACTCCTGAAGCGGTGTTAGGAACTCGAAAGCTCATGAATGGACGCCATGAAGTTCTTATCAAGTAGACTTCGTTACCAGATTGTGATAGCTTATGGGAAGATTTCACCACCATCGACACCTAGTTTCCAGCTTTCCACCTTGAGGACAAGGTGGCTCTTGCAGGGGGGTAATGATAGACCCCCGGTTATAGTAACATACAAGAGAAACGGGAGGGCAAAGGAGACATTACTTAACCAACACGTGGCAGTTGATCCATGAGTCTGGGGAGGAAGTTAGTCGTGGGTGTGAGTGCTGGTGGTTGGGGCCGTTGTGTTGTCTGGTAGTGCAGGGGTTATAGCAGAGCTTTGGGGGGGAGGATAGAGCAGAGAGGAAGAGGGGGAGTACTAACGCCCAGTAGCTAGGAAGGAGGAGTGTTGCCGGTGACTATCATTGGTAGCTTTCCGGTGGGTCTTTGCTGTATTGAGGGAGATATATTTCTCTGGGAGATTGTTAGCTATCTTTCTTTTGGGAATGTTTATGGTATAGAATCCTGGCTTATACAAGGATTCTTTATGTTATTTCCTTATCTTTTAATCAAATCAGTATTCTAGCATAGAAGCATTGTCTTTGTTTGTTTGGGTTTCTATTATTTTGATATCAGAGCGGTTCGGTCCCGGGCAGTGGTGGCGGCGGGCTGGAAAGGAGCGACCGGGAGGAGAGCTGGGAGGGAGCGCCGGGGAGGAGAGGCCCTGCCTGGGTGTGGCCCTGAACGAAGGCTTCCTGAGTGGGCAGCCAACGCCGTGAACGTTGCTGTTAAGGGGGCAGGATTGTTGGAACCATAAGTTAAGGAAATTTGGGAGTCCCACATTGGGTGGAAATGCACCTGGTGTGGAGGCTTATAAAGCCCTTAGGCACTCTCCCTCACGAGTTAACTTTTGGGGGTGAGTTGTATGGGTTTCTATCATATTGCCTCGTGATAAACATCTTTGAGGCTGGAAGTGTTGACAGTGGCCCAGAAGTTGCCATCAAATTGCAGCTCAAAGGTAGGAGGAGAGCTTTTCCCATCGTAGTTTCCATAGAAAAAGCTTGCTCGGACAAGAACTTTCTGCCCTTTAATCACGTTAATGGAGTAACAGTTTTTCTTCATGGTTGGGAATACTCTGAGTGTGCTCATCACTTTCTCACTCATATAAAAAGGCACCGTGCTGTTATATTCTACCACTTCTGAGACCCCATTTTGAATGTAACCAATATCACTGGTCCATCGAATAGAGCGTTCATCAGTGTAAGATGTAGTTGATTCACAGTCAATGTTAACAAAGACTGCAAGAGAGGGATTTAGGATTGTAAGAAGCATCGCAACTAGGAGATATACATTATGGGTGGCCATTGTTGATCTTGGGAGCTTATGCAGAGAGGATGTTTAGCATGCAATTATATACGGAAGTTTTGCAGTTTGACTTCCCGGGGATGTTTACTTAGTGAGTTGTATCCAATAAAGACAAAGCAGCCAGAAGAGGGCGTTGGTTGTTTCTTTTTCATTGTTTTGCATTAAAAATCAATTTTTTTGAATAGAAAAGAAACTAAACTTACTGAAGATAGCATGGGGAATCTGTAGTCAAATTTCTCGCATTTTACGTTACTATTTGAGAATGCTATGATTTTGTACAAGTTATTGAAAACCTATGGTTTGGTGAAATGATAAAATTGTTTATACGTCGTTTTGAACTTTACATTAAAGTTTTGTAACAATTCGAAGAAGAAAAATTCTTAAAATAATTTTATTAAAAAATAATTTGCACTGCTAAAAAGTACTAATTAAAGGTGACAACATTTAAAAAAGAAACAGAAGTTGAGTAGTTGACTCACTAATACAGCCTATGTTGTATATTATTATTAATCAGCAGCACAATTTATGGTAATCATGATTAATTAAATCTAACTACCATAACGTGCAAAGGCCAAAGAGGTAGCAAAACCATACCTTAAAAAATTGTTACATTTGCATAAACTGCGCTAAAACAAATACTAAACAAAAAGTCGGTTGTTTATTAAGGATAAGAATATAGTATATGCAACATTCGGACAGTACTCACCTGCCAGTATTAATGGCCGATTCAAAACAGAACACAGGCCATTGTGGGTCAACATTAACGAAGATGATGACCCTGAACAGTGAACAGGAACAGCTCAGTTTCAACTTTCAACGTAAATAATTCTGAGAATGTAGGATTTAAAGAATTCTTGGATTCTAAGGAATTCAGCTGTGATAAGAGCATTGGCATCTTAGACCTATGAATTAAGAATGAGAAAAGTGGGTAATGGAGCTAACGTTGTCATTGACTGTTTTCAAATTTGCAAAATGTATAATATTCTAAGGCTAAGAATGTTGTGATCTTGCAAATGTGACATAACCCACAATGGCGTTTCACTGTACTATGAAAGCATGCCATTTCTAGTTCCTTAGTTCTATGATTTTTTTTTATTTGATTAAGTCGTGAAAACAATTATAATATCATTAAATCAAAGATTTATTAGTCTTTTATGAAGCATTCTTGATTCTTCATAGCTAAAGCCTAACATTGACTTCATTTTGTTGGCAAACCATGCAAAGCGAAAAACTGAAATAAAATTAATAAAACCAGATTCTTCAAAGCTACCCAAGAATTAACAATGAAAAATAGGAGAAACTATTATATTTAATATAACAATTTGAGGTTATTTTTAATAATATTTTAACTCTCTTATTATTTATTATAATATTACAGAAACTAACTCTATTACTAATTTACTATACACTTATAAACGTTATTAATTTTGTTACATAATTACTATATATATATATATATATATTAACACATCTTAAACTATCTAGTTAAATAATAGAAGTATAACAATTAATTCATTTAAATATTTAAATAAAACTAAATTAAATTAAAATTCATTTATATTTTAAAAAAATTTTAAGATATATAAACGAATTTTCCTATGAAAGGAAGAGACAAAGTGAAATTAACTCTCTATATAAATTAAAATAATAGTGAATTAACCCTTTTAGAGTACTATGAATATTGATTAGTTGAATCATTTTTACCTCTGATAATATACAGAGACGTGTATACAAGGGACTTAAAACAAGTTCCCTATATAGTCTTCTTATTGATGGATTTATAGATTGCCTTTTAGGGTATGAGTTTGTTTTGTCTTATTAAAAATCATTGTTAATCTCTCCATTCTACTTAGTGTTGTTAGTTATCATTTCTAAGCACACAATCAAATGTAATCACAAGCCCAAATTCCATAACAAATAGAGACGATTTTCATTTTCAAACAAACACTCATTAATCTTACAAGAATCTCACTATAGGAACAGATTTAGGACTTGATATGATCAGAAGGAAAATAATCAACTACAAACTCATTCTTTAATTTGTAAAATTTAATTTTCTCACTTATGTGCATATTTATTTATTATCATAATATTCTTTTAATATATTAATTATAATACATTACACTCTTAATTATTATAATTTAATTAAATTATACTCTTATTTAATTAAGAAGAGTTCTAAGTTATAACTTATTTTTGGATTGTAATTTAACTTCATTTTTCAGAGCACAACGTTCCGGGTTACTCTGCGATCCCGTTGGTTTCTGGCACATTACCACGGCGGCTTCTCCGAGTTGCTCAGTATCACGATCACGACGGTTTCTGAGTTGCTTAGTATTGCGACAGTCTCTGTTCTGAATTCCGGTAAGTTCTGTCTGGGTTGCGGTGGTTTTTGTTCTGTGTCGTCTCTGTTCTGCCGCTGGCCGAGAACTGCTGATCACTATTCTCTGTTCTTCGGTTGCATAATAAGTTAACAACGGTGCGTAATTAAATTGTGATAGTTGAATGTGTAACATGTGACAATTAATATATTCGGGAATATAAGTAAAGATATTGGTAAAAAAGTACAAATTCCCCTATAAACTTGAAACAATCACTCTCTGTAAACATAATATCTAGTTATTAAGATTTCCAGCTGAATGCAAACTGCTGTCTAGACGCCATTGATTCAGTTCCTTATTATGTTGCAGCACAGTTGACTAAAAGTTCCTCAGATGCAACAAAAGCAAAGAGATAGAGAATATGGTTGTCATCAATGACAACTTCCTACTCTCCACGCCACTAGTTAGCGTAGGAGCTTCAGTTTGTTGCTGTGGTGGATTTGAAGGTGAAGCCATACTAGGGGGCTGTCCATCATTTGCAATAGGAGCTGCATTTGGAGGCTTCCCATCATTTGAAGGGGAAATTGCATTTGGAGGCTGTCCTCCAGCTGAAGGGGGAGTTACATTTGTAGGCTGCCCATCATTCGAAGGGGGAATTGCATTTGGAGGCTTTCCACCACCTGAAGGGGGAGCTCTATTTGGGGCCTTTCCAATAGAAGATGGTGCCTTAGATGTGCCTGAAGGTGTGCTAGATGGTGGTAGTGACGTCTCTGGTTGGCATGACATGCCGGTGAAGCAATTACCTGTCACACTGATAACAAAAGTGATCATATTCTAATTCTACCTACAAAGTTACATGGTAATGATGGACAGAGAAGTGAATTATCAATTGCAGGGCACTAAAAAAGTATTATGCACCAGAGACTGATTGACTTACTAATCAATGCATGGAAACGCCCAAATGTACTTACATTATTTTCAAGTTTTTATTATCAGACAAAGATCTTGGAATGGTTCCATTGAATTTATTATCTGCTAAATTCCTGTTAAAACAATTGAACAAGTTAAAAAACGGAAAAGATAGATTAATTTTAGTTCTAAGTTAATAGAGTGTGGATGTTGGTTTCAAGGGCACTTACAATAACTTAAGATTAGGCAAAGAGCCAAGAGAACTAGGAATTGGTCCATACAAACTGTTATTATGCAAATCACTGCAAGTCATGAAGACAACCAAATATTAGGAGATTGAAGACTAGATCATCAAATGGAAGTACTACTTTTAATATCAGCTCAACTCACATTGTCTCCAGTGCAGTCATGGAACTAAAGTCTGGTATTGTTCCTGATAAGCCAAAGCTGCTGAGGTTCCTGTTTCAGGCCAAATACAAAGGGCAACAAAATTTGAACTTTCAGCAATATGTAAAAGGTGTAACTTTATAACTATATAGTTTAACAGAGAAAGGGAATACAATGCAGTCACGCGTGGGGTGGCATCATTGTTGCATTCTAGCCATTCCCATGCAAATGAAGATGGGAGACATGGGTCCCCACTCCATTTCTGTAGAACGTTAAAATTCTTCTGTAGTGCCGCTAAGCCTTTCACTGCATTAACAAAACAGAACCAAAGAAAATTAGAATAATTGATAATTTTAAACATAGTAATTATTGAAGTCGATGTAACCAATATCCAAACCATCATCACTGTTGGTTCCATCTGTTAGTGTATCACTAATACTGTAGACTTCATAGGCGTTGATGAGAGGAGGAAGAGTGGAACTTGCAGCTGCCACGATAGATACACTTGTGTTGGAATTTGCAGTCCTATTTGTAATGTACAATACTGACACACTTCCAAATGGCGGGATCACTGGTTTTGAATAAGGAATTGTGTCTATCTGAACTTCAATGGATCTTGTATCCTTGGAACTTAGCTGAGTCACTTCGGAGAAATAGGTTGTAATATAAACAGATTGACTTGTGGCAGGAAGTTCTGTATTTAGAACAATTCCCCAAGCAGTTCCTGTGGTGGCCACTGCCTCTCGAAGCACGGCCACAGGTGGTTTATCTTCTGCTTTACTCACATCAATGGACACAGCTTCATTTTTCACATCCTTGACAAACACAAAGCCACCTACTGCTTTCCAAATCCGATCATAAGCATCATCTGGATACCTAAAGGTTCCATTCAATGAACATTTATCAGCTTATTGCTCAAATTATATTCCAATCTTCAACTAACATGTATAAAACTAAATAGTACTAAAAGAGAGCATATCAAAGAGTACCTAGTTGTGAAATTTGCACCAGCATTAGCTCTGTAAGCCAAAAACAAAGCATGACCTGGATCAACGCGACTGTACATACTCAAATCCAAGCTGCGAAGCTCAAGCGCTGAAATGAAAGGTATCTGGCCAGGTAGTGTTTGAGCAACACATATGCTAGTTGTGTTTGCCTTGGTGACATATATTGCCTCATGGTAAACACCACTGAGACTTGAAGTGTTGACAGTAGCCCAAAAGTTGCCATCAAATTGCAACTCAAAGGTAGGGGGAGAATTCTTACCATCATAGTTTCCATAGAAAAAGCTTGCTCGGACAAGGATTTTCTCCCCCTTAGTAACATTAATTCTGTAGCAGTTCTTCTTCAAAGTTGTAAATACTCTAAGAGTGCTCATCACGGTTTCACTCATATAAATAGGTACTGTACTGCTATATTCTACAACTTTTGACTCTCCATTTTGAATGTAACCATCATCACCGGTCCATTCAATAGAAAGCTCATCAGTGTAAGAAGCAGTTGATCCGCAATCAATGTTAACAAAGATAGCAAGAGAAGGAGTTAGGATTGTAAGAAGGGTCCCAACTAGGAACCTTAACACATTATGGGTAGCCATAGCTAGTCGTTGGTCTGTACTCTTGGCTGCTTATGCAGTTTGAATACGTACGGGACATGTGTGTGCCGCTACTATATGTAGGCGTTGATGTTCACTCGTACGCACTAAAAAAATGACAGTAAACAAAACAGAGAAAGATAGCCTGCGAATTCTGAAGTTGACATTCTACAGCTGTTTGAATGTTGAAGAACAGCATGGAGTTGACTGAATGATATATAAATCCCTATATATTTTAGATTGGAGGTGCATATGTTCTTAATTATCATTGGTAGAAGCATAGATTATGCATATATGCTAACCATGATTGATTAGTTTATGTAAAGTAATTAACTACCATAACGTGCAAGAAGGTTAGGTGGCAAAGTCGTCCCATGAAATTCTTACATCTGATAAAACTATATTTTTGTGGAAACAAATACAAAAACTGAGTCAGCTGTTTACTAAGGTGAAGCTCATATTTTGCAGGATTAAAATACTCTGTTTCAATATTAGCATTCGTTTGATGGTGTCAACATTAGCAAACAAAGTATATAATATGAACCAGGACAGCTCAGTTTCAAAAAGAACATTTTTGAGAATGTACGATTTTAAGAAGTTGAAACATACATGACGTGAGCATTAGTTCCAAGGCTTATAATATTTTAAGGACGCTAAGGTTTTAATATCTTAACTCATTTGTGATAAAGAGCATTAGCATCTTAGCCCTATTAACTGAGTACGAGGAATTAACTTATGGAGCTGTTGTTGTACAATATATATAGTACATTGACTATTTCAAACTTCCCAAGCAAAAATATTTTGAACTTCTTATGGTCTCCTGAAGCTCAGAAATCTTAATTTAGGATTGGCAACATTCCTGTAGCATTACATAGCAAATATCAAGAAAGCTAGCTCTTACTAGACTTTTTTCCTCTTTCTCCATAGAAAAATATTTGGAACATATATTTGGACTGAATGTTTACATAAGGCGTTGACGACTAGGGGAGAATGTTTACATAAAATGGTTATATTCAAATTCACTTTGAATTCTTAAGGAAAAGATACATGGAACAAACTCACTTCATTTTATTACAAATTAGCAAAATTGGTGCTCAAATATTTCCCATTATGGGCTGCTTGGCCTGCTAATTGAATTAGGCCCAATTGAACGCGTGGGACATCTCCTCAAAGGCCCAATTTCTGTGAACTGGGATGGCGAATTCTTCCGTAGATGTTTTGATCAAAAGAAAGAAGGGGTTCTCCTTAAAGCACAGCGTTGCCAAACATGAAAGGGGATTTTATATTTCTCTAGTTCATAGAATTGGGGGATTCCTTAAATTATTAGAATCTATTTTAGTACATCTCCCAAAAATTTAATATTTACTAACTATTATTACTGGAAGAAGAAAAAAAATTACATTTTAACTTAATGTTTGACCTACCTTTTACATTCATAAATTATCTTTCAAACTTTTTTATTTAAATTCTTTTATAATATATTATTTGAATGGATCCAATCATATTAGCAAATAATATGATCAGTTATATTATTAAAATTGGTCGCGATGTACCACATGATTGGATTCGAATCTTATACTATCTTGTGTAACTTTGTTTCAACTTTTCCTTGCCTAGGTTAAAAAAGGTAATATAGGAATACAATTATTGATAAAGTAAGGAGTGATATATAGTAATGCAGTTATTGACAGAGGAGTAATGACCCTTTACCTTGTATCATTAATAAATTGGAAAATCAATGTAAGAATAGAGAATTGATTTTTTGAAATGTTTATAAGAAAATCAGGGCTTCAAAGAGTACAGATATAAAATACAGAATGAGTTAGTGATCAATTAATTAGGCTTTCTATTCCTCTTAATTTGCAGGTGACACTGCTCTCTCTATTTCCACTCTATTAGTGATCTCTAGGATGTGAGCTTTTTCACGAAAATAAGCATGAAGGGAAGATATATATTTGGAGTTGATTATGGTCACCATGAATAGGGTTATTGGAGCTTGTTTCTAGCACCTTCATGCAAACTAGATATCTTGTCCTTTTTTGGGAGCTATATGGAAACCTAATTTAAATATATATGAGCAAGTACTAATCTGTTAACGAGTTAATTAGCAACACAAGACAGTCCATTTTCATTGTCACTAAGAAAGTCATGATTAAGTGAGGGAAGGAGAAAAACATATTATTTTGCACCATCATAGTGGAATATAAACAACTGATCAGCTTAAGACAAATGGATCAAGAGGCGGTTATGAGTCCTTTCAAGATGGCTATGTGCTTCATTGTCGGCGGCCACAGATACTACGTCACACTTTAAAATTTGTCCTAAATGAAATTATTACAAGTTTAGAACCTCTCTGAGTGGTTAAAGTTGTTGCAAAACGATTAGGAATCACAATCCTTAGAGGAATTCAATTAATAATATTACTTAATTAGAAAAAGTATGATCCCTTAATCATGTCAACTCAGAAAGTTTTATTATTAGGAAGAGCACATGTTTAATATTAACCCGCATTTATTCAACCTAATTATCTATTATCCATGAGGAAACAGATATTTAAAGCATCAGTATGTGTCAAAATATCAAAGTAGCTGATGCCTTTTGAAGAAAATTAGAAGATAAGTATTTTATGGGGGAATACGAATACGAATCCGATTTTGATTTGAACTTCGCCTTTGTTTAATAGCATATATTATATATAGCTACCTAGCTTTTTCTCTTGTCTTACCATGTATATCTTTAAACCCATATGTTCCAAATACACCAAAATTAAGGAGAAGGCCATAAGTGAAACCAGCGAGTGTGATCTAATGGTGAGAGAATTTGCAAATGCCTTAGGTTTAATTTCTCCACGCCATAAGAAAAAGGCCATATATAAGTGAAGCAGGTTTTAAAACACAAATTAATTCATCTTAACTGTTTCTCCCTTCCCAGGAAATTAAATGAGTCCCAAATTTAATCCAAAAGTAATTTATATATAGCGAATCAAGAATATTAATATGGATAATTGGTATGTTATCTTCCTGCTACAATTCTGCATTCTACGAGTAAATTAATTAAAAGAGCCATAAATTAGAATCATGGTAGATGCAAATATATCTATAGCATTTCTAAATTCTTCAGTTTGAGTCTTACAATATATTTTGACATATAGAGATGCTTTTATAAGCATCTTTTACTTGTTACAAGTGTATATATCATTAAATACATTTCTCTGTGTCAATTAATGCAGTAGTTACATGCATGGATATCTAGAGGGAAGTCTTGGTCTAGTCAGGCTTAATTCATACAAATAGGTAAGTGTGTGATTCTCTTGCACTGATGTTAGAAGCTGCCAACAGACAAAAAATCAATGAATGGAGCGCCATCCTTGCTCTCTTGTCCCTGCACAGCATCTTGATTGACTTCCTCGTCATCTCTTTTTGCATTGTCTGTTACTTCGCTTCTATTAGAATCAGTATTTACTTGAAGAAAATCATAGAACTCAACTGATTGACTTCTATTATCTGCAATATATCAATAAGAATTCCATTATTAAATCAGGATTAATAGAGGGGGGAAAAAGGATGGAAAAGAGATAAATAATCTATAATTAAATCTATATATGAAGTGTGAAAATTAATGGAGATGTATAATAATTAACTAATGTAGTTACCATGAAGCATTGTTGAACAGGATCTTGGATCTTGAAAGTGAAACTTCTTGGGAAATTGGAAAGGGTTATAGGGGACACAAGGGAAGCTATACTTTTCATAGTATTTCTCAACAAAAGAAGGGAGAATATTCCTTGTCTCATAGTTTGTTGTCCGATCCTCTGGGTCTAGAGAATACTTTCTCTGATGAGCTGCAGGTCGTTTTGCATAAAGTTTAGACCTTTCTCGGCGAATCCTCGCCATCATCACATGCCAGTGATTCTTGACAGCATTATCAGTCCGTCCAGGGAATAGCCTTGCAATTACAGCCCATCTATTGCCATGAATCCTGTGAGAAGCTAGAAGCCGCTCCTCTTCCTCCTCTGTGAAAGGACTCCTATTAATTCTTGGGTCCAGTTGATTGAACCACCTCAACCTGCAGCTCTTCCCTAAATTGATTCAAGATACTCAGAGTTATCAAATATATATATATATATATATAAAGTATTTATATATAATCGTACGCTATCTTGGAATTAGGGTTCTGGGTCTTTTCACACCAAACCCTTGGAAGAAAATGAGCAAAAACACTAACAGATTTGCTGCATATAATTAGTTAGCTGCTTGATCTTCCGTGAACTCTTCAGCTGTGTATATTTTTATGTATAGTTGTATATTCAATTAGCAAGAGGGAAAAATGAACTATTTGTAGGTAATATGTTGTTAAGTTGCTGTATATTTGTGTTAGATAGCTAAAGCTAAAAGTTAATAATAATTAAGAAGGATATAATTATAATCAGATGATTGATCTGCTCATTCTAGCTACCTGATCTTCCTCGAAGCTTTTCAGCTATGGCGTTCCAATTATGAGGTCCATAGCGTTCCACCAACTCCCGAAGCTTCTCATCCTCAGCTGGCCTCCAATGGCCTCTACTGCACATGTTATCTTCCTAGCAACTAAGAGAACAAAAACAACTGCAATGAAAAGAACAGAAAACCCTGATAAGAATATTAGGGTTTGATCTCTTCTCCTCTCCTCTTGCTTGGTCTTCCTTGAATGAAAGTAAAGAATAAGAAGGTAGCTAGGCAGAGAGAGAAAGAGAGATAAGAGGAGGAGGGAAGGGAAAGAGAGTTAATTAATGAACTCTAGGAGAAGGGGATCAGGAAAGAGAGAAAGAGAGAGAGAGAATAAATGGTGGGGAAGATGGGGAAGTGTTTTCCGTTAGAGAGTGGGAGGGTTTGGACAGACCTTGCACCTGCGATTGATGCAAACGTTTTGGCTAACAAACCCCATATAAGTAACACATATATAAATATATACATGTGATGTGGGAAACAAAAGAGAGGTTGCTTAGTGGAGCGAGTTTGGTTCTGCTTTCAACGTCTTCCCAAGTTTCTAACCTACAACGTCTACTTATAACCCACCAAGCTTGCTCTTTTTCTTTTTCTTTTTTTATGTATTCCCTTACATTCAAACTATATTATATCTTGCAAATGGCTTAATTACATGTCTTATGTGTGACATCAACACATAAAAACGTATACCACTTGCTTGCTAAGTACAATATTAATTATGTGTGTATAATTAAAAGCCAAAAACCCTAATCCAAAAGTGCTTTTAGAAAAGTCATTTGGTGGCTAATTAAGAGGCACGTTTATGATTAATTGCTTTTACCAAAAAAAGAAGATTAAGAATAGGCAGTTTGGCATATTTATTTGTGTTAGATAGAGAAAAATAAATAAAAGGGGATGGATGGATGTGTGGGGTTTGGTATTATTGTTAGACTGTATATTTGGAAGTTGCAGGGAAAGGAATGGATGTTTTAGGTTTGGATCAGCTTTCAGGCGTAACTAACAACCTTTAGCTTAGAATCCTTACAACTGCACGTGGAGAGACTAAAACTACTGCACCTTTTTAGTCAAACATCACCTCTACTCCTCGTCCTCCGTTAGTTTGTCCTCGTGCTCTCATTTACATTAGAGTAATGATATTTGTAAATTGTTTATTTTATACTTCTTTCGTGTCTTTATTTTTAATTATTAATATATTATAAAATAATAATAATAATAAATGATATAATATATTAATAATTAAAAATAAAAATATAAAAATTATATAAAAAAATAATATATAAATAATATTACTCGTTACATTAATATATTAAAATGACAATTTTGCCCAAACAAAACCCTTCTAGCCTTGTGGCGAATGCACTTGTAAGTTTGTGCACGCTGAAGGAATTTTAATTGTTTTGTTCCCAAAAGAATTTAGAAGTTGCATTCACATAATTTATCATTTATGCATATTAAAAATTTTTTTTTTGATAAAAATATTTATAGTTTACTTCTTATTTTTACTAGTTAAAATTTTTGAATCCACCACTAATTTGGAGTAGAGTTATACAAGAAAATATATTTTTTAAGTGCGGATTTATCAGATAATAATAAACATATAAATGAATTAAATTATTAAAATTTTTCATTAATTGAAAATTTAATAATTTAATATTCTTTAATAAGTCTGTCCTTACATATTATATTGAAGACGTGTTTATATACAAAAACACCTTATACACAAAATGATATGATATAATTCATCAATATCTGAAAACATGGTACGATATCATATATATATATACTTATCAAAATGATTATACTAAATGGATATAAGTATGAAAATATCAATCAATATATATGAACATGTCTAAGACATGTTTGACATGGTTATAAACTTATAAAGCATCTAAAAAGTAGTCACCTAGGTTTAATCTAAGTGGTTGAGGTTGAGGGGATTAAATAGCTAGGGGTCTTTGATTTGATTTTCTCGTATTAAAGTAGAAATATAAAATGCGTCAAATATTAAATTTCAAACTAATTCTTATATTCTAAACAGCTGAAAGCCTGAAAGAATTTGAAGGTGTTAAATATGTCAATATTCAACTAACACGTACGCGAGGAACGAACAGCTTTTAATTTCTTAAGAGTGCCAAAGTTTCGACATCCAAGTACACACACAGTTGTGTCTATTAATTTTGAATTGGCAATACTTTATATAAAGATTAGATTGTTAAGATACCCTTTTTCTTTCCTTCTCATTTTATATACATGATAATACATTACCAGCTTGCTATAGTAACATAACATATATCTCATCATATAATTAACTAACCTAGCTTATTTCCTATTAAATGAGTTGATATTGTTAAAATGAGGTAATATATATATGTATATACACGTAGAGCGATCAAATTATAGGGTGTATGTTTTTTCTACATGAATCGTCTTCGGAGTTGTCCTATACAATGTTAAATTTCTAGGCAACCTAGCTAACTCTTCTTCAAAAAGCATTTTAGAAGGGAATGATTGTCAATTTCTTATATTTCACATTTAATATTTTTATTTATCCAATGTAAAACTTTTTAACATTATTAACTAAAATTAAATTATGCCTAATTGATTTGTATATTATAAAAATAACATGTTTCCTATCTTAAAGAAAATTAATGTTTTTCATGAAAGTTAATCTTGTAATGACATATAACCTAAACAGAACAAAATAATAGCCATTTTGTTTATGTTGTCAAGTATATATATATATATATATATATATATATATATATATATATATATATGTGTTGTTTTGATACTACAAGTAGAGTTATTCCAAAAGAGAAG
>JASKGM010086777.1:0-13917 GCA_034509205.1 Ceratonia siliqua | reverse complement strand
CAAAATTTTCTAATGTGCCCTTTCTTGCCACAATGGTGGCATTCCATGTCTTTGTGCTTATTTCTAGATTTGCTTCTACTTTGGTCTTTGTTTTATGGACCCTAGCTTTTACTTCTCCCCCTTGACTTAGTAACCAAAGCCTCTGACATTGAAGAACCCTGTGTTTTTCTCCGCATTCTTCATTCAAGATATTACTCTTCGCAAGATCCATAGATAGCACACCGTTAAGAGCAGAATTAGACAATGAAGATCTAAACGTTTCCCATGACTCTGGTAGGGAGCCAAGAAGGAATAACCCCTGAATTTCTTCATCAAACTTAATACCAATACCAAAAAGCTGATTCATAATCCCTGAAAGGTGTTAAAGTGATCTGTCATTGGAGTTCCATCTTGATATTTCAAGGCTAATATCTTCTGTATCAAAAACATCTTGCTGTTCCCAGTTTTTCTAGCATATAATTGTTCAAGGTGATCCCATATGGTATGAGCATTTGTCTCATCAATGATATGGTTCAATACGTTATCATCAACCCACTGCTTAATGTACCCACACACTTGTCTGTGTAGTAGAGTCCAATCTTCATCTGTTAAATCATCTGGTTTCTCAGTAACAAACACAAGTCGATGAAATTTCTTAACATAAAGCAAATCTGCCATTTTTTCTTTCTAGACAACATAATTTGAACCATTCAGATTTATCATTTTACTTGTATTGGCTTCTATTATTCACCACAAGAATAGCCAAACCTGGCTCTGATACCACTTTGTTGGGAAGAATGCACAAACCAAATAATAAAGTTTTCTAATGTCTCTTGCCCCTTTGTGTGAACCTTACCAAAGACAATCAAGTAAAGCCAAAAATAACAGCAGAAATAAAGAGCAGAAAATAAATAAAGATACCACAATTATTAACGTGAAAAACTTCCCTCAATGTGAGACAATAAAAACCACGGGACCTAGTCCAGATAAAAATATCCACTATCAACAAAATAATAGATACACAATGTCTTCCCTAATCACCATTAGAGACACAATCCATCAAGATATCATAAATCTTGAAAATAAGAGAAATAGGAGAAAAACTTATCAAGAAACGCTGTTACTGTTCATGAACGCGAATCAAGGTTCCCGAGCCTAGAATCTGATCTTCACCGTTCATATTGTAGCTCCTTGTGTCACAAATCTATCCTCAAAATTTCAGCTCAATCGGACCACAGACGAAGTTGGATCAAGAATTTGATGAAAACTGAACAGATATAAAAACATAAACAAAAACAGCCGCCACTCTCCTCTTTTCTCTTTTTCACTCTCTCCTTTTTGTAGCCTCTTTTCCACACTTTTTAAAATGCATACGGAGACTCTTATTTTAGGGCCACGTGCCCTCTTTTTTTCTTTTCGTTTTTTAAATAAATCAGTCGTGGACCCCACTTGAGGAGGGACCCACCTGACAATATCCTTATCCATATCAAAACGTAGTTTATTTTCTTTTGTATGTAAGTGATGTTTTATGCAATTGCAACTGTAATTTTGCAACTACATTATGTATTGTGTTCTACGATAGTCATATTTCTTTGCATTTTTTCTTATTTTTCTGTAATCACCATAACCGTAATTTAAAACCATGGTTGATATTGTTGGATATTTAATGTTGAGGTCTGTTTTTAATGGGATTGAGGGACTGGTCACAGCTGCTGAGGCATGCTTCGGATGCAATCCTTTTGAACTTGCTTGAAGTAGGGGAAGAGTAGAGTCTTGCCACTTAATATTCTCCAACTCTGCACAGTGGATGCGGACAACCAGAAGTAGCTTTTTTTGGAACTTTAATCTGATCATGTTCTTGAATTGTGACAATATTCATAAACCTATCATAGCCGTGATTTAGGCTTCAATCCTATTTGGACGGTGACAATATTCATCTCACTTTTTAATAATCTTATTTTCTCAATACTATTATAAATTAAATTTTGTATATGCTCATCTTCAAGTTGAGGGTAATGAGTTTAAATTCTGTTAAAGGTAAATATAAAAAAACAAATTATAATGCTGATTGCTGATGGAAGTTAACTTGGAAATGGGATATTTTAAGGGTGCATTTGGAATCAAAATTTATCAATAATTGAATTTTTTTATCAATAAATTTAATGAAATAGTTTTATTTAACTATATTTTTAATTTTGAATAAATATTAATTTTTACAATTCAATTAATTTTTAAAGTGATATAATTCAATTGAAATATTCATTTACAATAATATTATTTTCTAGTACCACATTAAAAAAACAAAATAAAAAAAGTTCTTTAATCATCGAATGATTTTTTAATAGTAAATCTGTATCAATTTTGTTGGAATTAGAAAATCATAAAGAAATCCACACTATTATTAAATAAAAATGGAATTTTATTTAAATTACATTATAAACCAGCCTCATTAAAAATAGTTACAAAGTTCATACTTTTTTTTTTCTAACTCACAAATGATAACCTTAATATCAGTAATCATCGAAACTAATTTTTGTGAGAGTTTAGATAAAGGGTGGCAGGTTTTACTCTTCTCTAATACCAAAAAAAAAAAAAACCATTAATTCTTGTTCTACAATAATACATAGTAATGATGAGTGGTGCACTAGACCAATAATAAAATTGGATCTAGTTTTTAGCCTCAAGTAATATCAGTGCAGACATGAATTTTAAAAGAAAATTATAAACCCTACTAAGCAAGAAAACGCAGTGGAATATAACTACAAAAAGCATACATGATTTGCATGAATTCAAGAGGAGAAAAATAATACCTTTCTAGTCAAAGAAATTATAACAGCTTGTCTACCAATTGAATTGATCGCATATTAATTTGTGAATTATTTTAATCCAAAAAAATTTCTATGATAAAAGGTGAGAAGAACAAATAGCAAATAATATGACGCATGGCACTCTAGTAACCTCTCGTTAATGGCTTCTAAGGAAAGCTTTCCTATTCCTTTAAAGCTGGCATCTCACTTGTTTTTCCTCTCCAAGCCTCACGGCTCCTCTCATGTTTTTCTCTCTATAACTCATGCTTCCAATGGGTGAATTATGAGTGTAAGTGGCAGCTAGGAGCTAGTGTTAAATTTATATTAACCTAGCCCCAAGTCTTTTAGTTGTGTTCATAAATTAACACCCCTAAAGGTTCTCCATGTGGACGACACCTCCACAATAATTTTAGATATTATTATATCTAATTATATCAAATAAGAATATTTATTATTTTATTTGATATTTTCTTCTTTTATTTTATAATAAACAAAATAATTGGAGCTTTCTTATTGGCCAATGACTTGTGTACTTGAATAAAAATTTTAATAATAGAATTTTAAATTTCATCAACCTCCTTGACCATGTAGTCTTCTAACATGTGTAGAATACCTTAGGAATCATAACTCTTTACAATTCTTATCCTATCACACTTTGACTCTAACCTTTTAGGATAATTCAAATTGAACAAATCACATTTGATTCCCAAGGTAGTTAGACGAAAATCTCCATGAGATTTTGGAGGTTCATATGTTTCAAATTTTTACCAAGGCAATGGTTGAATTAATTAGACAACACTTGTCTTAATTAAGAATCCCTTGACTTAAAATTCCCTAGTTAAGACGACTCTTTAATCAAGACAAGTAATGCAAGAATTATTCTTGTCTTTTTAAGACAACTCTTGCCTTAATTAAGACAAGCAATTCTTACACTAAGACATATCAAGCACACTTAGGACAACTTTTATCCTAAAGAAATGTTTGTCTAAATTGAGACAACTTTTGTCTCTTTTAAGACATACAAAAATGTTGTCCAAATTAAGGTAACTTTTGTCTCTTTTAGGACACACAAAAATGTTGTCCAAATCAAGGCAACTTTTGTCTCTTTTAAGACACAAAAATGTTGTCTAAATTGAGACAACTTTTGACTCTTTTAAGACATATAGAAATGTTTTCTAAATTGAGACAACTTTTTTCTCTTTTAAGAAATACAAAAATGTTGTCTAAATTGAAACAACTTTTGTCTCTTTTAAGTCACATTTGGTTCACTTAAGACAACTCCTAGCATAAGACAAGTTTTGTCCATATTAAGACAACTTTGGTCTTAATTAAGACAAGCCCTAAAACACTAAATGGCATAATAAAATTTCATCAAAATTGTTCTCCTAACTTGAATGGATTGAATTCTACAAATCTAGATGGGAGAAATCCGTTTGGACATAGAGATTTCATACTCCAATGAACTTAGGATTAATTTAATCTCATTAAGACAACCCTAGTTCATTAACCATGAAATTATTCCACCATAGATTCATGGTTGCACTCTTGAAAAACCTAAAATTATGAGAAGCCAATATCTAATATTTGTTGTCCAATTGTAAACTATGTGTTCATGAACCCTTATAGCCATCAATTGACATAAGGTAAAATCATCGTTTTACTCCTTATGTTAAATTTGTCCCATAGTCTCAAATTTCATACGATAGTGACCAGATACTTTTAGAAGAAATGTAAAAGGTATCAAGAAATGGTGAATAGCTATTTCATCATTCACTCCGGCCAGGTTTGTCACATATATTCTTTGAATCATTAGAAATGATATCTATACTATGAATTCCATTTCTTAGATACATGTTCCCTGATGTTTACTCCAATTATGATCCCAACATACAAAGTCTTGACCAATGTGATATGATGGTCCTGGCCTTGGTATATCAAAGACCATAATTGATATGAACACAAGTCTATATTCCATCAGGATTTCGGTTTTGCCTCAAACAAGTGCATAGGTGTGAGTTCAAGTTTAAAGTAATGGTAGTTAACTTGAACTTGATATCTCACTTGATTCTAATTCATATATCAATGTCAATACCTGAAGTCAACCAAAATGGTTTGAGATTCACCATTCCCTTAGAGCAGAATCCTACTCCTTCAATGGAGGTAATTTGGTCATTGTAGTCTTCATTGAATAAAGTGGCCAAGTTTATTCAGTGATTGTGAATATTCTTTTTACTTTTATGCAAATTTATCTTGGTTCATTTAGAGTCTTTGTACCTTAATAGTAAGAATACAAAACTTATATAAATAAAATTTTTATTTAATTATTAAAATGTATTTACAACAGTTAATCATGACAAGATTTGGGAATATACTTACTTTCCAGGGCACCATATTCCCAACAACCTCCCACTTGCCCTAAAGCAAGTATGACATGTTCCTAATTAACCCCTAGTCTTTCTAGATGACCCTTAAAGCTCT
This sequence comes from Ceratonia siliqua, assembly GCA_034509205.1. NCBI lineage: Eukaryota > Viridiplantae > Streptophyta > Magnoliopsida > Fabales > Fabaceae > Ceratonia > Ceratonia siliqua. The sequence goes on along the minus strand of JASKGM010086777.1, from coordinate 8,653 downwards.
TCTATGAAAGAGTCATTGTAAACGAATAAGCCAGATTCTTCACTATCACTATTTTGGTGATGACCACCTCCCCACATTGTACAATCTCCCTTATGAGATAATACTTTCTCTTAATGTGTTTAGTTGCTCAGTGATTCCATGAATCTTTTGAATTAGCCATAGCTCCACTGTTATCACAGTAAAAAGTCATAGGCTTATCCGCATCTGAAACCACCTCAAGATCTATGAGGAATTTTCGTAGCCAAACAGCTTCCTTTACAATTTCAAAATGTTGAGAATAGGTTGTCCTGTAAAGCAAGTTGTATTCTCCAATTTGGATGAATCTAAAACATTATTCATCATCACTGAATAAAGCTAGTCACTCTATTCAATTAAGAATGTGATGTCAAAATTACCACCATAGAAACATTGAGATTTTTCTAAGGGAATGATGAATCTCAAATCATTGAAGTAATAAAGTTTAGGTAATGACACTATTAAATGAATTGGAATCAAGTGAGATATCAAGTTCAAGTTAATACTGTTACATCGTATTAACTTGAACTCACACACATTGTATCTGCTAGTGGTAGAACAAAGATCCTGATGGATTATGCATTCATGTTCATGACCATTGTGATCTTTGATATACTATGAGCATGACCATTGTTTGACATTGGTCGAGGCTCTATATGTTAGAATCACAGTAGGAGTAAATGTCCAAGAACATAAATTCAAGAAAAGGAGTTCGTAGCATTTCATCACTTCTAGTGATTTCAAGAAGACATGTGACATATCTGAGCCTAGTGAAATGATGAATTAGTTGCTCATCAGTTCTAGATAATTTTTAGAAAAGTTCTAAAAGATTATTTGGTTACTTATCAGATGAAATCTAAGACGAGGGGACAAAATTGACATGAGGGATAAAACAATAATTTTACCGTATGTCAATGGATAGCTACAAGGGTTCATAAACACTAGGTTAAATTGGATAAATCAATGTGCAACATTAACTTCTCGTAATTTTTGGAATTATCAAAAGTGTAATTATGAGTATTTGGTAAAGTGACTTCATGATTAATAAACTTGGATTATCTTAATGAGATTAAATTAATCCCAAGTTTGATTGAAATCCTTATGTCCAAACAAATTTCCCACCTAACTTTTGAGAATTCAATCCACATTAAGTTAGAATAAATTTTAGATGAAGTTTATTGATAGTATTTCAACTAATGCCTTAATTAAGCAAGAGTTGTCTTAATTTAGACAGAGAATTATTTTCGGACAAATATTGTCTTAAGTATGCTTGAAAATGCGAAACACATTTTGTCACTAAAAAGACAAAAATAATTCTTACGCTAGTTGTCTAAATTAAACAAAATTTGTTTAATTAGACAATAGAAATTTTAAGATAAATGTTTGTTTGAATTAAGTGAAGTGTTGTCTTAATTTAGATAACATTTATCTTAAGTAATTATTTTAAATATACTACTTTAAATTAATATTTGAAATGTTCAAATCAATTAATTTAAAGAAGTTGATTAAAATAAAATTAAATCCCCATTTAATTAGGACTTTTGGCTATATTATTTTATTAGGATAAAATTAATTAATCAATTATCCTAATATTATTTCAAAGTTTGAATTGTTCAAACTTGTAAGACAATCTCCTCCCCATGTGATGGAGAGGAGCACGCCCAAAAAGGAGGGGAATTGACTCCCTCTTAATTATCCTAATTATCCTAGTGAATAAAGAATTATAATTTAGAAGAGTTTTAATTTCTTAAGTAACCTACATTCACTAGGAGACTAACTAAGTCAAAAATATTTAATTAAATAAAATTCTTTATTTGAATTTTATATTCAAAGCATGACCAATTTGAAAGCGCCACATGTTTTATTTAAGAGTTAAATAAAATGTTATTTTCAAAATTAATATGATTATTAATTGATAAATCATTAAATAATTTGATTATCTAATATTTCTCATTAGTAGGTATGTGAATCCCTAATGGTTAGGGATTAAGTTTTTGAATTAAACTCAAATGCTCTCACATGACTTAGGGTTAGCATACTATATATATGCAACCTCTCCCTCTTCTAGTAGTCTAACTAGATTGAGAGAAGAGAGAGCTCTTGTGGCTGAAGTTTTGAGAGAAAAACACTAAGAGAAAAAGTGACTTTTGCTTTGAGTGCCTTCATAGATTTCTACACACAATACTTGAAGAGAAAGAGAAGGCTTTCTAATTTACTTTGAAAGCTATTAATTATTTTTCTTTCATCTTTTTTTTTTTTATTCCAATCACTAAGCTTATTCACCGTAGGTTTCATAGATTGGTACTTCCCAAAGAATAGGTGGTCAATGCACTTAGTTGAGAAATATATTACAAGCTTAAAGTGACTACAAAAGGTATGTCGAACTCTTATCTCTTTGACTTCTCATACTAGCCATGAGTTATTTGCCTATGTGTTTTGTTTTCGCCTATTTGCAAACTTGAATGTTTTAAAAATTTTAAAACCCATGCTTGTACAGTAAACACTTAAGATAAACAACTAGATCTAACACAAGCTGCAACATATTTTGCTTCCATGGTAGAGTCAGCAATGCAAGATTGCTTCACACTCTTCCAAACTACGGTTGCACCACCTAAATTGAAAACTGAGTCAGATGTTATTTCTTAGAATCGACATTAGACTAGAAATTTGAATTAGTGTACTTAATTGGAAATAGGTCACTCATAGAATATAATAGCATGTTGTTCTTCATCCTTCAAAGATACTTGAATATATACTTGACCACAATCTAGTGTTCCAGGCCAAGGTTTGATTGAAACATGCTAACCAATCAAACTATGAAGTAAATGTCTGCTCTGGTACAAAGCATGGTATACATGAGACTTTCCATAAGGAATGCATCTCATTTGTTCAAGTTCCTGAAGAGTCTTGGCTGATTGCTCCCTAAAAAGCTTGATTCCATGCCTAGAGGGTGTGTACCTCTTAGAATCCTGCATGCTAAACTTCGTCAAAATTTGTCAATGTAGGTCACTTGGGATAAAGTTATTTTCCTGTTCTTTCGAATCTCTAATTAATTGGATCTCAAGAACATAACTAGTTTCCCCTAGATCCTTCATATCAAACTATTGATTCAACCATCCTTTTACTGTAGACAACATTCTTGCATCATTCCCATGAGTAGAATGTCATCTACATAGAGTACCATAAAAACAACCTTACTATCCTATATCCTTTTATAGACATAGCGCTTTTATTATATGATTGAAGTTAAATGTGTTAGATCTAGTGTTTATCCTAGGTGTTTACAGTACAAGCACGAATTAAATTTTTTTTAAAATACTTGAGCTTGTAAAACTAGCAGAAACAAAACACATAGGTAAAAAACACTTCACAGCTAGGTAGAAGATGGGGTGGAGAATTTTCACATACCTCTTGAAGTTATTGTATGTTGCAATTCACTTTCCAACCAACCACACTAACTACCTATTCTTTGGGAAGCACTAATCCATGAAACCTATGGTGAATAGGTTTAGTACTTTGGAACAACCAAAAGATGAAATAGAAAAAATAACTTTCAGAAAATCATAAATAGAAAGCCTTCCCCTTTTTTTCTTCTTAGTATGGCGTGTGGAATTGAACCATGAAAACACTCAAATGCTTTTACTCAAGCTCACAACACTCTCGGTTACAGGGGAAAGAAGAAAGTTGTTCTTTCTTTCTCACACATAAGCTCTCGGCCAAATGGAATTTTTCTCTCAAAAATTTCCTTCTCTTTTTCTCAAGTGGACAACTAGCTCACTCTCTTTCTGTCTAAATTCTATCATATGGACGGCCATGAGAGGGAGAGGTTGCATATATAGTATGCCAACCCTAGGTCAAATGACAGCATTTGAGCGTAATTAGAAAATCAACCCCTAACAAATAGGGATGCACATGCCTACTAAGGGAAAATTTAGATAATCAAATTATCTAATGATTTATCAAATAACAATGTATTTATTAATTTGATAAATACATATTTCATTTAACAATTAATTAAAACATGTGTGACTTTCTAATTGGTCATGCTTGAGTTAAAAATTCAAATAAATGAATTTTATTTAATTAAATCCCTTTAACTTAGTTAGTTTCCTAGTGAATATAGGTTACCTAAGAAATAAAAAATCTTTTAATTTCTAACCATTTATTTACTAAGATAATTAGGATAATTTGAAAGATGTACGTTTGAACATTTCAAGCCTCTCTCTACCCTACTTGGCCATCCATCTCTCTATCCTATAGAGAGATGGTTTGCTTCACTTAAGTTTGAACAATTCAAACTTTAGGAAGTTAGGATTAATTTAATTTAATTAAATCAAAATTTTATCCTAAATACATACCTTGGCCGAAATTCCTGATAAAGATGAATTTAACTTTATTTTCTTGAAATTCTTTAAATTAAATAATATGAACACTTCAAATATTAATTAAAAGTAGTTAAACTAAAAATAACTATTAAGATAAAGGTAGTCCAAATTGAAATAACATTTATTTGAATTAAGATAAACCTCTGTCTTACAAATTCTATTGTCTAATTAAACAACATTTGTTTAATTTAGACAATAAATGTAAGAATTATTATTGTCCTTTTAGTGTCACATTTTTGTCCTAAAATTATTATTTGTCTAAATTAAGATAATTCTTGTCTCAGTTAAGATATCAGTTGAATACTATCAGTTAATTTCATCTTAAATATATTCTAACTTAATGTGGGTTGCATTCTCCAAAGTTAGGTGGAGAATCCGTTTAGACATAGGAATTTCAAGCTTCAATAAACTTGGGATTATTTTAATCTCATTAAGATAATCCAAGTTTATTAATTACCATTTTACCTCTTATGTATATTTTGTCCATTGATCTTAGATTTCATATTTCATCTGATAAGTGACTAGATAATCTTTTAGAACTTTTCTAAAATTATCTAGAAATTATTAGTAGCTAATTCATCATTTTATTGGGCCTAGATATGTCACTTGTATTCCTGAAATCACCAAAAGTGATGTAATGCTACAAACTCCATTTCTTGTATTTATGTTCCTAGATGTTCACTTTGACTATGATGCCAACATACAAAGTCTTGACAATGTCACACAATGGTCGTGCCCATAGTATATCAAAGATCAAAATGGTCATGAATACAAGTCCATAATCCATCAGGATTTCAGTTATGCAACTAGCAGATGCATTGTGTGTGTGAGTTTAAGTTCAAAGCAATGGTATTAACTTGCACTTGATATCTCACTTTATTCCAATTTATTTAATAGTGTCATTACTTGAAGTCTACTACTTCAATGATTTGAGATTCATAATTTTCTTAGAAAAGAATCTCATTTTTTCTATGCAGGTAATACAGACACTACAATCTGTATTAAATGTAGTGATCAGCTCTATTCAGTAACTATGAATAGTATTCTATATTTATCTAAAGATACTCTTTTTGCAGAACACTTTTGCAAATGCATCTTAGTTTAATAGAATTTAGGAACCTTAATAGCTAGAAAATAAAGTTTTAATAAATAAAATCTATTTATTAATATCAAAAATGTATTTATATCAAATTCAGAAATATAACTTACTTTCCAAGGGAATCTATCCCCAACAGAGCTTTTGGATGATTCTTAGTAATTTTTTAAATTATTTCGGATGAATCTCAATTTTAAATTAAATTATGCATGATATTATTTATATTTTGGCAAATTTATTGGGGCTTTTACTGTATGATGGATGTAAAGTGTTTGGATGATTTTTCCCTTATTGTTTGGAATAACTTTGGATCAATTTCAATTTTGTGATCTTTAGGGCTTAATTAATAAATTAAACTAAATATGTATGATATTGTTTACATTTTGGCAAGTTTTTTTGGGGCTTTTGTTATGTGATGGATGTCGTTAGTAATTTGTGTGATTATTATGGATTATTTTTTAGTCACTATGATTTGATGTGTTTTGATATATACATGTACGTTATGTAATTAATTTATAATTATTGTTGAATAATATTGAAGGAATATGGAGATCTTTGAGCTTCACCGTTGGATGAATATAGACTATATCTTAGCAGTAAGAGTACTGTTCACATGAGTTTTGCAGGGGTAATGATGAATTTATTTTATTTACTTTTGCACTTAATGTATGCGTTGAAGCTGGAGGGAAGTTTATATGCCCTATGTACTAAATGTAAAGGCTGAAAGTATCAAACACTGGATGATATAAGGGTACATCTGTATAGGAAAGGTTTTATGAAGGATTACTATTATTGGGCATATCATAGAGAGAGTCTAGCCATAGTTAGCCTCAATGATTGAGCATCAAACCTAATATTTCCAATCATACAAGCAGATGGTTATGGATTATGCTGGGCCATTTTTTGAAAGGGAATATAGTATAGTGGAGGAGAATCATAACCCAAAGTAGACTAAGTTTTATGATATGTTGAGTGACGAATAGTCTCCATTATGGAATGGATGTGAGACACACTATGTGCTTTCAATTACTATTAAATTGTTGAGCATCAAGTTATACTATAATGTTGCAGAGGCATGCATGGATGAATTTATCACATTGATAAGTGAGATACTATCAAGCGGTCATTGGATGCCTACAAATTTGTACATACCAAGAAATTGGTTTCTAAACTAAGTTGTGGGTATAAGAAGATTGACAGTTGTCTGCAAGGGTACATGTTGTATTATGGTGACGATGCAAATGCTAGACAGTATTGATTTTGTGGTATAGCATGATTCAGACAATCACAAGTTGGTAAGAGGAAGGTTAAGGATGTTCCAAACAAATAGATGTGGTATTTGCCCATCATTCCTAGACTGCAAATTAAAGACTTTTTGCATATAATGCATCTGCGAGTGAAATAAGATGGCATTAGGAGCACTCACATGAGTCAAGGGTGTTGTTGCATCCATTAGATGGGGAGACATGGAAGCATTTTGACCAGATTTATCCAGATTTTGCTATTGATCCCAAGAATGTTAGGTTGGGTCTATGTATGGGTGTGCATGGTTTGGTTTGGTTTGATTTCAAACCAAGCCAAACACCATAAACCAACCAAAGAAAAATGGATTGATTTAGTTCGATTATTGTGCAGTTTGAAGAAAAACCTAAACTAAACCATCATTTAACGTTTTGGTTCAGTTCGGGTGATTGGTTTAGCAATCACTAGTTCAACTTCACTCAACAGTAGAATCGTTCACCTCATCTTCTGCAAACTTGGGATCTCCCTTTTGCACAGCTTCAATGGCTTCTGTAACATTAGCTTCCAAAACTAGTTTGTACTAATCAACACACGAACTTAAAGCTTTCTTCCCTGTACAATCATGGCTTCCCTGAAGGAGTTGGTGGATTTTCGCTATGGCATTATTTGATCTTGCTATAATGACATAAATCATGTTTAGAGCTAGCCTTGAGACAACAGCACCGAAGCTCTGAGGATCATTTTTAAGATACTAAATGCAAAGATTGTAATTGGGTGTCTTCTTATGGGTTTGTTCTATGAGTTTGGAATCGTTTATGGAGGTTATAGAATGACTTTCTGGTAATGAAATTACAAGAAAAGCATATTAAAGGAAGAAGATGAGAGAGAGGAACTTCAAGTTTGTCATCTTTACTAGAAAGAGAGGAATTTTAGTTGTGAATTATTATCGCATGAGAACATAATAGAACTCATTTTTTATTTTTTAAAGGATGCAGTTTAGTTTGGTTTGAACCATGGTTTAGGAATCGCAAACCATAAACTGAACCACATCTATCGGTTTAGAAGGAATGAAAATTGAACCAAACCATTGAAGCAATGGTTTGGTTTGATTAAGGGTGTAGTTCAGTTGATTTCCTAGTTTAAATTGAACCATTATGCTCCTTTAGGTTTATGTGTGATTAGTTTCAGTCCATTCAGAATGAACTCTAAGATATATTCTTCTTAACCTGTCATCATTTCTCCTTACAATCTTCTGCCTAGCATGAGTATGTGAAGGGAATACATGTTCCTATCAGCGATTATTCTGGGTCCACGCAATCCAAAAATTAAAATTGACATCTTCTTGTCACCTTTAATTAAGGAACTACAATTTCTTTAGGAGTAGGGAGTGATTACGCATGACATTTCATTGAAATAGAACTTTGTCATGCAAGCTAGTCTTTGTGAACCTTCAATGACTTTCCAACAGTTGTCACTCCCCTTCTCCATTTTTTCATTTTTTTCTCTCCCTCATCACGCTACCAACACACACCTCATGCACCCTCCCTCTCTCATTTTTCTCTCATTTTCACAACTTGAGCAGAGGGATTTTTAGGAGGTTCGTTTGGAGGTTTTCAAAATGATACTACTTAGAGGGATATCTTTAGAGATGAGAACACATTGCAGCTAGGAGAAAGGAGAATCATGAAGTAAAGGAGTCATTTTTGTTTATCATGAAGGTAATTTCTTTTCATCTATTTGGTGCTTTTCCCCTTCTATTTTTATGGATCCTATTTGTTAAGGCTGCGATGGTTTAGGTTCCTTAGGTTGAGTATCTTAGTTAAAATCCCAAAAACTCATAGACAAAGTGGTATTTTAATGATTTGGGTTCAACTCATATTTTTTTCTTGTTTATGCTGCTGCGATGTGAATAAAT
>JASKGM010086766.1:0-13921 GCA_034509205.1 Ceratonia siliqua | reverse complement strand
CAATATTGATATTAGTAAAATAAGTGGATAAAATGATATGAATTATTAAAATTATTTATGAAAATAGTAATAGCATTGGTGATGACATCACATGATAAGGTTTTTAAATGGGCCGAATTGAATAAAGGTATAATTATAAAACGACTTTTGAATATTCAGGATTTAAAAATGGGACATTGGCTTTCCGGGGACGAGTAGGTAATTAATGAAAACCATTCATTCCTATTCAGGGTCAAAAAATTTAAAATAAAGAGGAAGAAAATCATTTTAGAGTTAATTAAACCCACCACTTGTCCTTACCTGCTCTTGGGGCAGCCCGTAACACTATGTTTCCCTTGACGAGGGCGCTGCCCGTCCTGCCCGATACCTGGCTGAGAAATTACGGGCATTCAGCCTCCAGTATCCCTCTCCTTCTCTCTCACTGATCTCTGATATTTCTATATTTTGGTTCTCCGTGTTTCTGCGATCACGATCGGACGGTCCAGAATGAACGGGGCTTCTGCTGCTTGTTTTCCTAGGTTTTAGAGCTCAAAACCCTCAGATCCAGCTTGTCCGTCCCCAGATCTTCCTTCCTGGTATGCTCTTTCATCCTTCCTCTTCTACAATTCTCAGTTTTATCTTCATTCTTTGCTCAATTTCTAGTAGTATGACCTCTTCGCTTCACTTCTCTCTTGATCGCTCAGTTTGAGCGTTGAAATTATTGCTTCACGGTTTTTACGTCTTGGCTCTAGAGTTTGATACAAGTTACGCTATTTATTTGAACTTTGACACAAGTTGTTTCACTTAAGCTTTGCGTTAAAAGCTTCCATATGATTTTCATCCTCTGGTTTCGTCGGAAAATTCATCTGCGAATTTTCAACTCAAACTCTTTCCTTCCTCCTTGTGTCTGATAATATCTTTAAAATATTTGTTTAAACGTATTTACTCTTTATGCGAGAGAGAAAATATTTATTATAACTGTTAAAACAAAATTAAAAGATTAAAGCTCTGATGCTTTTCAAAAAATATCAGTGGCTACGATGGTTTCAGGACGGATCCGACGGTCGTCAGCTCATATTATCGAATTCTTTTTATATTAACTTATTCACACGACGACATTTTCTGGTTTGGGCAGGTAACTGATTGTATTGTGGAACGAAATGGAGGCTAATCAGAGTTTGGGAACGGTCACGCTTAATTATGGCGCGCTAACATGCGCCGCGGAAGCCTTGGCGACATTACTAGTCTCAGCTGTCGTCAAAACCCAACTTTTTGCCCTGGTAAGCCCACTGACTTCAAGACCTAGACCTCCGAACTAAAAGTAGCGTAAAAAGAACGAAAGTGGAAAGCTTACTGGCTTCCCCTATAACTAGATCTCCTACTTTCACCTATCTCTATCTTTCAAAAGTATTTTGTCCTTAGTTCTCTCAAGTTGAATATTTGCGGTTTAATCTTTCTAGTCTATGAATGGGATATTTTTGTCCTTGCTAATTTGCGCTCTCATTCTCTCTGCCATGCCTAATTTCTCATGTTATTGATGTCTTTGGCCAACGGATGCGGGAAATGGTCTGTGGGGCGCACTATGTCCGGCTTCGGTGCGCGGTGGTTTTGACTTTTTAAGTTTGGTGTTTGCTAACGTACGCAGTTTTTTTTTTTTTTGCTAGAAAACTAGTAATGCGGAACTGGATTGAGAATATCAACTGTGGTTTTGGGATTATTTTTAAGTTCCGATGTTGTCCCACGTGGGCCCCTCCGTACTGAATATAAATATCTTTTTGTCATGGTGATAGGAAAAGTTAAAAGTTAAGAAAGGGCAGTGGTATTGGATTCGACGGTGGATTATATTCCCTGGGAGATGCTCATAAGCGTAAAGCACTTGGTACTAACACGTGTCGTTTGTGTCCCGGGGTCCGAATCCAATACGATGGGACATAATTAGTTATTTGGAGTCTGGCTGTTTACTTTAATTCAAGAGCGTCAAAATAGATAGTTGATTGGTTTGTAGAAGTAATCATCACAAAAATTAAGGAGGCAATCAAACTTTTTATTTCAGAATTCTCAAGAATAAAAATTTTTGTTCGGTGTTTTCTTTTTTAAAAGTTTTATTTTTAAAAATGATACTCTTTTCCTTAAAATTAATTTATATCTTACAATATTTTTCGATAAAATAATATTACATGATATAAATTTAATAGAAAAAAAATATTATATTCTGAGAATATTAAAAAAAATTTCCAAGTTTAGCTCAGTCTATATACTCCATACAGGGAAGCCGGAAGCACCCTTTGCCCTCTTCCTTTTTTTTTTCCCTCTTGTGATCAAAATTGAAATTCATTCTTATAATTTTATACGCTGAAAGTATGACGTTACTCTGTGTAACTCGGGGGTCTGCTTTTTCCTCTCTTCCGTTTTATGAACATTGAATATGTAAAGGGCTGCTCTATATACTTTGGCTAGAGAAAAAACTCTGCCTTCTTTGCAACATCTGCATATTTTGAACAAAGTTTCATGAAGTGTTCGTTTATTATATTTCTTAATTTAAATAGCCAGATTCTCCTTGGTGGTTTATGCAGTATCCAAGTTTCACATTTCCCCTCTTTCTACTCTGTGTACTTTGATTTAGTATCCCCACAATCTGTCTGCCTTACACGTGTCATTCTACATACCTTGGTAACATGGTTGCAGGATCTCCTTGGCCAGCTAATAGCAAGCACGCCTGGAAGCAATGAGGAGTACAACACCCAAAGCCAAGACAAGCAACTTGATCCAGAGGGAGATGATGACAATGAAGATGAAGGTGACAATGACGATGGAGATGGTGGATTTGGGGAGGGTGAAGAGGACTTGTCATCTGAAGATGGAGGTGGATGTGGATGCGACAATTCCAACCGTGCGAACAACTCAAAGAAGGCTCCTGAAGGTGGTGCAGGTGGGGCCACAGAGGAGAATGGAGAAGATGAGGAGGAAGAAGATGATGATGATGACCAAGAAGATGATGATGATGATGATGACGACGACGAAGATGATGATGGTGGTGAAGAAGAGGAAGAGGAGGTTGTTGAAGAGGAGGATAATGAAGAGGAAGAAGAAGAGGAAGACGAGGAAGCCTTGCAGCCCCCAAAGAAAAGGAAGAAGTAAACTAGCGTTGCCAAGCCTCCTGTTTGTATTGCTTCAGCTTCTAACTTCATGTTTTTATTTAGTTCATAAGGAGGCCTATTTAGGACGTGTTTTAATTGGCATCTGTGTTTTCCATTCCATAATTAGATTACTACATTATTAAGCGGGCAATGTTAAATTTAAAAGGAAAAAAATATGTTATGATCTGGTTTGACTTAGTCTTTTTCCTTCGTTGACCTTTAGTTTTGATAACCTACTAGGTCCTACTTCTAGATCTAGCCTATAATTCACGAGTTCCTTTTCCTCCAAGTACAAGGTTTTGGACATGTGGGAGAGTGGATGATATTCCCTTCTCTCCTAGAATTTACTGCATTCGATCTTGATTCCTTTATCGTCTATGCACTAGACAAGATTATCGTTTTATTGTGAAGGCAAGCAATACGTGAAACTTGAATAGGATATTTCTGTTATGATGTTTTTTGTGAATTTAAACTGTCATTGATTGTTTCTAGTATGTTTTCAAAAGATTACGATTTTTAAAAAAAAATCTATTCGCACAGATAAACTCCTCACAATTCTTATAGAAGTGAAATTAAAAAATTATGAGAGTAAATAAATAAATGAATAAAATAATTTGAATTGTTGACATAAATATATGAATACGAAGATAATTACTAAACGAGTTAGTCTTTATCTTTTTTAAACTCGTTGCCCGTTAGTTCCTTTGTAAATTTGATACATTAACCCTTAACGGATTCCATGACTTGGCGCTGATTTGTTACGTTAATTGCCATTGTGTAATTGAAATTGGCTATGTGGATACTAAAATAAAATAGATTGGAAGAAGATTATAAATTCCTCGGTTTTTCGTTAGAGAGAAATAGAGGTTGGAGAGAAGAGGACTAATGATAGTGGGAGAGATGCAAATAGTGGTGCAGAAATGGATGACCATGCGATAATGGAGATTTATAGTTCTCCGTCGTTTTCTCAGGTAACCAACGCTTTGGAGATGTTGGGACGCACAGAGGTACTTCTGGGTGTGAAGACAACACTGGAGATGGAGCCGGGATTCTTGTGGCTCTTCCCCACGAGTTTCACTAGGAGGCATATCTTTTAACTTGTAAGAAATAGTAAATCAACAAGATCAGAAGGCAAGTATAGAGCAGTATCTATCTCTAATTGGCTGCCCAAAATCAATACCTAGAAGAACATTCACAAGGGAGCTGAGTAATAAATATATTCTGCATTTCATCTTAGGTCTTGTAAATAAGCCATATGAGAAACTGAACCAACAGGATGATATCATGGTGTCTGCATATTTCAAGGCATGGACATTAAGGTGTTGAAGCAATATAGAGTGAAAACTGAAAAGTTTCAAGCAATCCCAAGAATGTTTCCTTTTCCATTTCGTTGATCCCCTCTTAAAAGCCAAGGAAGCAAATATGTTTTTCATATATCTAGAATACAGCTTCTAAGTTCCAATTTACTAGAGTTAAGAGGAAAATTTGTTTAGTATTCCTTTCAGACACATAAAGGCAAGTTAAAGTGGGATGTTTCGTGGTTTCTTCAATTGATTTGTACAGATCCAAAACTTCATGACAGGATGGAGGAGATATTATAAGAGCCACAAAGACTGAGCAAGCCATTATAAACGTCTAAGGAAGCATATATACCCATCTCCCCATCAGAGTGCTTTTGATAAAGCATCATTGTCAAAACATGACATTTGGATCTTCAGAGTAGAGTCGAAGAGTTTCTCCTATATAAGGCCAACCCATTGATCCTGGGGAAGTTTAGTTATGCGTTTGGGTTTGCCAGGTTGCCAAAAATGCAGGATTTGAGCTTCCACCACCTGGAGAATATATTGTTGGCATGTTTTTCTTACCTACGTCAGAGAGCCCTAGGGAAGAAAGCAAAAATGTATGTAGAGAGGTAAATTTAATTTTGAAGTTCATTTGCTCTTAATAAGTTCAAAGAGAAGTGAAGAATCATTAAAGTGCACAAAAGTAGAATTTGAGAATCTTCCTTGTCCTTGGAGAAGTAAGAAACTAACCAAAGCATACATAGCAAACTAAAACTGTCTAAAACCCCACATGAAAGCAAACAAGTAATATCGTGGATTCATGGGCCCGCAAGACCATCGTATATTTGTACGACAGACGGAGAAGAAGATGGACTTGGTCCGAAAGATACGCTCTCGTAGGATATCAATTACGCAACCCATAAATTGACAATTTGGCAGTACTAGCCATTTTTTTTTAATTTTTATTTATTTATTTAATTTCAACCGAATTAAAGTTGACATTTTCCGTCGTCTTTGAGACAATTTTATATTACAATCTCACTTATTTAAACCAAAAAGAAAAAATATATTGGAGCACTTCAAAGTTCAAACGGATTTGAAAGGAATCTCCTGCACTATTAATTTCAGTTAAATTTACTAATTTTTTTAAAATATTAATTAATTCATATATTTGCCTATTATTTATTTACTTAACTATAAAAATTAATAGATTAAGTTTATCTAAAAAGCTTCTCCCAAAATGTTTTCATTTACTAAAAAAAATAATGTTTTTATGAATGGGGGAAATGTTTTATGCTAAAATATATGCATGGATTTTTTTATGAGATAAAGAAATAATTTACTCTCTTTTTTATGAGTTTTTGATAGGAGTTGCTGAATTTTCTTTTCTTTCTCTCCTGTTTACCAAAACTCAAGTCTTATTCGCTTGCCAAGACAGAGTAGGTTCTGTGGGGAAGCAACTCCTCCCGCAAAGAGAAGTGGGAGTCAGAAATTTGGTTATGTTATCCTGAATTCATGGTTTTAGACCCATTTCCCCTAAGCGCATTCAATTCAAGCAATCATTTCTACCCTTCTCTTCCTTCTAGTTTCTTTGTATTTTAATGGCGGATCACTCTGACTCTTCGCCTCTAATCCCTCCACCACCCATCACTGACCCTAGCGAGATCGACCTGGAAGCCGGTCCTAGCGAACAAATTCAATGCAGGATTTGTCTCGAAACTGATGGTAATTTTACTTGTATCTGTTTTATTCTATATCCATTTCCAGGGTTAGGGCAAGTTGTATTTCAATTCTTATTTGATGACTAAGCTGTTTTCAATTTTATGGCCTACGATGAGAATTAAAGGAAGTGGGATTTCGAATGACATGAGTTCAGTTGATATCGTTGTTTGGCAAGTTGAACTCCTAGAAAGTCAATGCGTTTTGTCACACTGTCAGGTTCATTTCGTTAAAAATATGTTTGCAAAATTATTCTTTCCTATACTTATTCCTAAATTCTTAGTGGAAGGCTTCAATAAATCTGCTTGTCCTTCTTAGTTCTTACTTTAAATTTTTGGTCCAGTTTCTTAAGTATTTCTTTGAGGCAACTGTGTGACTTATTTTGATAATTTTAGAACGTTTTGGTGTTGTGGATGACATAATCCGCATAGAGTGGCTCATGGGAGTATTGCTATTTTGTGTGTGGGATATTGCAGTTATATATTAATCTGCTGCAGAAATTTACAAGTTTCATTATTTAGCTAAGTATTCAAGTGTACCAGGATATATGGTGTCAATTATCATCTACTTTTTGTTTAGGTAGAGACTTCATAGCTCCTTGCAAGTGCAAAGGTACATCAAAATATGTACATCGAGAATGTTTGGATCATTGGCGAGCTGTTAAGGTAATGATGCTGTCTAAGTCAATTTTTTTTTATAAAAAAAAAATTATTATCAGAGTGTATTATACTTATACTATAGCCATGGCAAGAAATCATGTATTCAGTGATCTTAGTGTAACTACTATGTGATAAAGTGATGATTGCTAGTAAGGATGACTGTAATTGTAGAACAGACTGAAGGTCATTTTTGTGGTCATAAACTTTCCCTTCTTTTCTCTCTGTTCCCTGCCTTCCTCTTTTCGTCGTCAGTGATAAAAAGGTTTCACTTGTTTGCCTATTTTATTTAGGTAGTTTTTGTATGCAATTTCAGTCATACTCTTAATGGCTTGTAACTGTTTCCTTTGCTATGCAAGATTATTTCCAATATCTCCTTTTGTATACATATATACGTACTCTTTTGGCTTGTTAGCAAGCTTGATTCTGATTGTCCTTGCAATACTATTAACTTATGGTTCCATTTGGATTTAATGGTTATAATGGAACCTCTTTAATAATGTTCACCTTAGCCATCTACTCTTGATCATAGAAAGAATTGCAAACTAAGAGCTAATTTTTGCCGCAGCTTACTGCCAATAGTTCCATGTGCAGTACAGTGCACTTTACATTCCTTTACCTAATGAATATGGATATCTCCATATATTTTTGCAGGAAGGGTTTGCATTTGCTCACTGCACAACCTGCAAGGCTCCTTATCATTTGCGTGTTCATGTTGCTGCTGATAGGAAATGGCGAACATTGAAATTTCGGTTCTTTGTCACCAGAGACATGTTGTTTATATTTCTGGCAGTCCAGCTTGTAGGTGAATCCTAGCCATTTAAATGCATATTTATTTCTACTTTATTTGTATATCTATTGAATCAACACCCTATTTCCTTTGTATGCAGGTTATTGCTTCACTGTCTTATTTAGTTTATCTAATGGATGGTTACCAGCAGTACTGGCTTCGTCTTGTTTGGGGTTTTGACAGTGAGCTTAGCTTTTACTACATATGCGGTAAACTATTAAGAGCTCAAGCAGTATTCCTCATAATGCTTATTCAAGCTTTCTTTTTTGTAATCTGTAGTTTTTTTGGTCTTCGTGAATTTGGAATTTGCTTTTTCCACCTATAAGAAGATGCTGATTTTGGTCTTCATTTCATGTTGATTTTGTCAAATGCAGGGGCTTTATTGTTTTTTGCTTTGCTTGGCCTATCTGGCTGCTTCATTACTTGTTATGATCGAAGAGTTCGCAATGATTTGGCTCAGCCTTGTCGAGAATTATGTCTTTGTTGCTGTCAACCTGGGTAGTGACACTGCTTTGATATATTGGAATGGTTTATATACATGGTTATACTCTTAGGATCTATTTGAGGCATAGTAATGATTATAGCTTTTTCAACTTTTGACGCCTATATGATGCCAAAAACTATGCTTGTGAAGAATTGTGAGATATAATTTACACTGTAGACCATTTTTCTCACTGAGGAAATGGAAGTATAAAATTAGCTTTCTAACTATTCATCCTTGCACGTGCTAAATAGAGGAACTATGCTGTGATATGTTAAATTTAAAGTATCATAGTGAGCAGAGGTAGACTGAGGTTGACTTCGCTGTGTTTGCTGTTGTTGCAGAGTTTGTGCAGACTGTCATTTGCCAGGAACTCTTTGTATGTGGACTGATTGCACCACATGCTTTGAGGGATGTGGAACCATGGCAACTGAATGTGGTAGTTGCTTGGGAGGTGCCGGGGAAGCAGGGCTACCATTATTATTCATAATGGCTTTGATTGTTCTGGGACTTTTTACTGTAATAGGGATATTTTACAGCGTATTGGTGGCTACCATGGTAGGACAACGAATATGGCAGCGACATTATCACATACTAGCAAAAAGGATGCTAACGAAGGTGCTTCTGGTTTACTTTCTTGTCTTTTGTCCATTTGGTGCAGTGCAATGAACTATTAATTAATGGTGTACCATGCTTAGCCGCTGCAGTCTTAGCCAACCTAAACATTTAACTGATCTGTGGAATTTTCTCATCTAGGCATCATTTATTATAGGAATTCCTAGAAATTGCTACGAGAAATAATGAAAAGCTTTTCTAACCATTCAGCATTTCACAAGATAATATCTTGCCGCCTTCCCAGAGACATTTACAAGGGGAGCAATAGCAGCAATTCTCCACCCCGGTTTTTTTTTTCTCCCTTTCAATTACTAATTGGACTGACAAGCATTAGAGCATTAGTTATTGAAAGGATTAGTTAAAAAAATATGGTAGAAAGTAAAGATGTAGACTAGTGTACCATGGAATGACATGCATTGTTTTATGCTGTTTGTTTAACTTCGAGAGGATCTTGCAGAATAATGAATAGTCAACTAGTTAACGCTACCTTTTACCTCTATTTCGCAATGTTGATGTAAAATTGTCTCGCGAACAGTTTAAGATAAGTTGTCGTTATTAATGATATTCCCATTTACTTGGTTAACTGCACGTGTGTGTTATGTGTATACACATAAGGTGCCCTTAAATATTCCGACCTCATCTTGATTATGGAACTGATTTTTTTTCTTATCATAGGAGTATGTCGTTGAAGACGTTGATGGGGAGATGACAGGAGCTGATTGGTCTCCCCCATCTCTCCCGCCTGAGCACGTTCAGCAGCTGAAAACACTCGGCCTCCTATGAATTTGAAAGGAGTCGTCTATGTGCTGACGAGAATGACATTATGTAGAGACAGACCGGCCGCCTGTTTTGATAGGCCGGTCCTTATTTTGTAACAGTGTGTTCCGTCTATTATTGTTAAAATACAGAAGGAAAAGTCTTCGAATACCTAATAACAGGTATATCATCGATATTTCCCTGCCAGATAACTGCTGGGGTAGTTCCTAACCACCTGTGTTCCCAGTCTTTTACCATTAGTCTACCAGCCTTTGAGCATATGATGACTGGGGTATTAGTTCCAGTGATGCTTCTAAATTTTAAATGAGTAATGTTATTTGTATAAACATATCACTTATAAATTTTATAAATTCATTGTGTCATTTTAAAAAAAAAACAAAAATTGATGTGATGTGATGTGATGAATGTAATATGTGGATGGAAAGAAAGTGAATCTGTGTGAGAAAAATGTTTGTATATAATATAGTGGTTTCTGAAAAGAACGCATGGGGCTGTTTTATATCAAGAGAGAAGACGCACATTTTTCTTTTTTCTTTTTCTTCTTTCTTATAGCTTTTTAAGACATGCTATTTGGCAAAACGTTTTCTTTTTTTTAAAAAAAAATCTGGACGAATAGCATTTTTCCCTTGTAAATGTCTTTAGCTGAAAAGGGTATAAAATATAATAATTTCAGTTATAGGTGATTATATATATATGAGTAAAGTTGGGTATCACTAGAACCTATGTAACTTTCTAACTCTTTACACATCCCATAAACTTGTGATATATAATCTTAGATATATCAATCTAACAATACTATATTTTTTTATATAATTAATATTTTGTTCTTTTATCATTTTTTAATATTTTTACTTTGATCAAATAAGGGAGAAATACAGTCCACAATCCATAATAAGTTTTAGTAAAAATTATATCAACTTTCAAAGAATATTTATGATTTTTATTTATCTTGGAAACCTAAATAAAGGGAAATGTTTTAAGAAATGAGAAAATTTTTAAATCAATTATATGTTCCTTTTAAATTATTGAAGAGAAGATTTACAAATTATAAAAATAAAGGTGATATAGATAGATGTGATATATAGGAAATGAATGGAGTGAAAATCCGGAAAATAGACAAGGAGAGGAATCCCCTGCAAGTTTGGAAAAGGTTTGGCCGGGTTTCTCCTCTAATTGAAGTTGCAACTCAAAATTCTCCTTTCAAGTTTAATTGTCTCTTCAAATTGAAGTTTTGTTATACTATTATTGAAAATTCCATTTGAATATTTTATTGTGATCATATACCGAACCTTCAAGAATAAGATATATGATAAAGAAAAAGGAAGAGGTGGCAAATGCACTAAAGATTTTAAATTTGATTTTTATAATTATGGTTAGTCATTTATATTTAGACAGTTATAATACTTAATTATATATAATTAAATTAATTGTTTAAAAATAAATAAATAATTATAATAAGTAAAAAATAAAATAAAAATGACTGAAAACAAAATTAAATCCAATGTAAAATGTTTGCACCAAAAGTTTTGTACTAACATCACCGACCAATAATTACATATACCCGAATGAACAGAAAATAGATTTATTGGATTTTTCTAAGCTATATCCCACCTTTTTATTTTATTTTCAAATTTTTTTTACTTTTTTAAAATAATTAAGTAATATACCCGAAGGACCACAATACGAACCTTGTGCACTAGTTTTTTACTTTTTTATAATCTATCTATGGGCGCCCCCACTTTCGTTAACCTATCAAAACAAAACAAGGTGAACACTGTCCACTGTCTCCTCTGAAAACGAGCAGACCACTAACCCATGTCCACAACCCAACTGCCAAACTGTATCACTTTCATCCTTATCCAAAACTGTCCATTCTGTACGTGTAAATTGTAAGTCCCTTTTCTATTATAAATAGCTCCACTTAACAGTCCCTTTAATGAATCACTGCAATTTCATTCCATCCTAATTTTCAGAGCCAGAAAAGTTAAGGATGGCTGATATAGCTATGTTGGTGGCCGAAGAGTATGAAAGGAGAGTGAAGGATATAAGGAAGGCAGGAGGTGGATCTGAAGCACAGCATCAAATTGACATGGTTTCTTGTGTTTCTGTGTTAACTGAGAGGCTGAAGCAGAAGACTGGGGTAGAAAAGAGGGACCTCGTCAACTACAATTGGGTTTGGCAGCCCAAAACCCAAATTGGTATTGCCGCTTCTAACAGCTTCTTCTCTGCTTGAGTTTTGTGATCTTCTGCATTTTCTAATTTTCCTGCTTTCTTGTATATAGTTATTATTCCAGTTAAAGGAAACTTTATCTTTCAGCTTACGATTCCGGTATAAATGCCACCGGCCACCCCCCCTCCCCCTGCTCTGTCCGGTCGACTACTTTTTACATATTTCTCAGGAAATTCCTTAATCGATCTAGTTTGACCCATAAATTTCCTGATCAATACCAGATTTATATAAGGAAAAAGGAAAAAGGAAAAAAAAAAAACTATTGCAGAACTATCTAAATTCAAAATTTGTGGTCAAAATTAACAATGCGAGGATTTCAATTGTTTGATTGCTTATTAGCAGTATCTCAAAGGGACAATAGCCCATTTTCTTCCTAAATATTATTCGTAATAAGATTCAGATTAAAGACATCTAATTTTGGTCATGGAAAGACTCTTGTCCACAAACAGACGCCCCCTCTTCTCACCTTCTGGTTCAGTGGTCCTAAATCCTAAGAAAGAGGTAGTTGCCAGCCCAGAACTTATCGGTTGGGATTATTCACGGAGATGAGCAGCCCACAATTTAACGATCTTTGCTTCAAATTCCGGCCATCGGAGGAACAATTTGTTATTTCCAACAACTCATGGGAGGCATAGTTAATTTGTGAGAAATTGGATTTAGTCTACGTTTTTTTTTTTTTTGTAAAACTACCAATTATGAATAAGTATATAAAAATATAAGAAGTGAAAGGGTTCGGATTTGATCTTTTTCAAGATTAATTTTTTTTTGTATTATAATCGTTTAAATATTTAAACAGTCACATGATGACACGTGATAGATAACATTTTTAAACAAAAAAAATACTCTTTTTTTCATCCCTAAAATATCCATCACCTTCATCGTTGTTCTCTTTTTCCCCTGCTCTCTTGTGGCTGGAATGAAGAGCTCTCAAATTTTTTAGACTCTATCTCACTAGAATGACCCATAATAAAAGTGTAAGACGGAATAAGTTAGGGACCTAGAAGAGGAGAAGCCAGAACAGGAGCTGAAGGTAAAAGATTCATATCTCCACTGAAATCGTCACCATTTCTTGAAGTGTTGTGAACTCATGGAGACAAATGACCTAGAAAAGCATGCAAAAAACAAAACTAAAGAAAACCAAAAGGGTTGAACTTTGAATTCCTAAATGGATTCTTCTGGGTAGGAACTAAGAGAACAATAGAAAGAGAGAAAGGTATAGGCTTGTTTGGTTTGATTTTTAAAAATTATTTTTTTGTTTTACAAGAGTAAAAAAATTTGTTTAGCTAACTGTTTTCATCAGTTATTTTTAAAAACTGTTTTTAAAAATAATGACCAAAAAACAAAAATAATAATAATTTTTTTATGTTTTGACTTGTTTTTGTCATTTGTTTTTTAAAAAATACAAAAAACAACTGATAAAAAATATTTTTACCCAAACAAGTTTTTTATTTTTTATTCTATAAAATTATTTTTTAGAGTTATTTTTAAAAATTATTTAAAAAAATAAAAAAAAATCGTTTCAAACAGCTCCATAAATGTTATGAGATAAATGTTTCCTTCAAGAGTCCTATTGGAAAATGTTTTTTTTGTTGAAAAAACTTTGTTTGTCCACGTGTCATTATCGTGGCTGTTCAAATGATACAGAGAAAAAGAAGAAAATGATCGATCCCGAAAAGGACTGGATCTAATTCCAAGGTGAAACTTAGTGAAAATAAATCCGGTCATGTTAATAAAATCGTAATTGTCTATTTATTTTTAAACAGTTACGATGGATATTTATATTTTGTTACATGTAAATATAATTAAATTTTATTTATATGTAAATGAAGTAAATACACATCGTGGTCATTCAAGTGACTATTCAATTAAACAATGATAATACTAACACGATCAATTATATTATACTCTTAATATGATCGGATCCAAGTTTATTAGATTCCACCTCTGATTTAGTAAGCTACTATTTCTCACATACTTAAATACTCATTTATAGTTAAGTCTTATTTATAAAAAATACATAGAACATGCTCAATAATTTCTCTTAATTTCTTCATCATTTATTTATTACTATACTAAAAGTCTTTAACTTCTTCTGAATCATGACTCGGATAAAAGCAGTACAGTAACAGGCAATCAATTGAGTTGTCCCTTTCTGTCCCATGGATGGCCATGCCTAGCAGCCTGTTTGTTTGGGCTTATTTTGAGCATAAGTTACTTATTTTCAAAAAATAAGTCATTCGGATAAAAATATACC
>JASKGM010086755.1:0-13921 GCA_034509205.1 Ceratonia siliqua | reverse complement strand
AACTAAATAATTATCTGGATCAAAGAAATTAATTAGTTGATTGTAAGTGAGGGCTATCCGTGATCATCTGGGTTCTCCAGCTTTAGTGGAAAAAATCAATAATCTCGACTTAGGAATTTTAATTTAATCCACTTAATATTTCAATACATGATTGGTTAGTTAGTTAAACCCCATTAATTTTCATAGAATTTAATTCAGTTTAAGTTATTATTTTGCATTATTCTAGTTTATTGAGTTTAATTAATTTTGAACCTTCGTAACAATTTGATTAGAGTGTTTAGGATTTTATTTTATTCATTTTATTTTATTTTATTTGGTTTTGTTTTACTTTTAGTGTTTGGTAAATTTATTTTTTAAAGAAAATAATTAAAAATTTAGATCATTGCAATTCCTTGAGAGATTAACCTCGGAGTAAACTTATCATTAAACTATTAGGGATTCATGCACTTGCGAGCATTTAAAATTTGCACATCAATGATTTAGGTAATTTTTCAATTAAAAGACCAGCAACAAATTCTTCTTGGAGGTTGATCTTTTCTGCTTTGAGATCTTCTGGTAGCTTGTAATATTCATTAATTTGACTTTTGATTTCCTTGTCATCAACGATCTCCCATTTATAGAATTTGCCAATTACAAATTTTTGTTTGCCTATGTCTTCAGCTGTATATTTGCTATTGATGGATTCCCAAATCCTTTGGGCTTCCTTGTAAGGACAACAGTAATCAAATAGTTTTTTAGAAAGAGTACTAATAATTGTATGTCTATAAAAATTATTTACATGAATCTAGTTGTCTATTTTATTTGCATAAGCATATTCAGCTTCAGGCTTTGCTTCAGTCAAAGCAAATGCAACTCCATGAACATCTAAGATGGAAAAAACCCTTTCTTGCCACCTCCTAAAGTTATTGCCATCAAAGATCTATAGTTTTGATATATCAAGAAATGACTTGGCATAGTGTAAAGAGGAAGGAAGAATTGGTACAGAAGCATTAGCAAAGATAGGAGGAATAGCAGAAGCAAAAGGCTGATCTATTGTAAGTGGAGTGTTGTTGTGTATAGTTTCCATAGAGAGTAATCCTTTGAGATTGTTGTAAAATTTTGATGGAGACTGTGAAGAATAAAAGATATTGAATGCTTAAGGAGTTTATTATATTATCCTTAAAGGATTATTCCGCGTCTTTATACGATGCAAAGACACAATAGTGGCAATCCTCCCAGAATACAACAGACCTTCTAGATGTTATGCACTCAACAGCCATGAGAGAGGAATAGTAGGGAATCAAGAAATCAAACCCAGCAAAAGAGGGAGTGGAAAAAAAAAGCAACTACTTCTCTATCTTGAATCAAGAGAACTTTGTGTTTTATAGGATACTTTTTTTTCTAACGTTGCAAAAAAGTTAACTTTAAGGAGCATGCTTGCACCAATGGTGTGTTCCTAAATAGAACTTCAAACCTCAGTAACAAAGCCTCAATTTGATTTCTTTCCAAATGGGAAACACCACTAATATAACTCCTTGATGTATAGGGGTAAGTATTTTTCGCTCTCATGAGCAAAGGTCATTTTCCCGTAGATGATTGGGCTTAATTGATTAATTACTAAATAAATTAATAAATCGATGTTTGAAATGTAAATAGGGGTTTTTGTGAGAACAAATGTACTTAGAAATAAAGATGAAAGAAAATAAAGCAATAAGACTAAAGAACACAACAAACAGCAAGAAAATTTGAATAAGTTGAGGAATATGGTTAAGGATTCACTATTCTCCATTGGTAAATGGCAAATGATCATATACAATCGCTCATTATGATTATAAACATGACAAAGTTTTTAATTCTCTATCCTAACTACTAACCATAGATAATAATAAGCTTTGTTATCCCAATCTTTTCTTAGTTATTTGGTAAATAGAAGAACACTCCCTATTTACTCCCTATCCAATGAACAACCTAGAAAATGCTTCCTAGATTTAATCTAATGAGAGCCTTAAGATAAGAAAGATAGGTTAATCTAGGCAACAATCTTAAACGCCTAGACTATTTAACCTATGTTATGCTCCACATCATAGTTCTCAAGGATTTGGACATTCGATTTGGACATCCCTAATGACTACAAATTGCTACTTGTGAATAAGAGAATCAAACTATTACGTATTCAATCTGTTATCCTAGCATTAGATGATTACCTACTTCATTTAGTTGGTCACCAAAAAAAAACCAAGCAACAATCATGAACAAATCAAGTAGAAGAACATAAACAACCATTCAAGAGAAGTTGAATAACATTATCAATGAGTTTAATCATAAAATCAAGTCCAATGCTTTGACTTCACCCTCAACGAAGGGGATTTAGCCTTCCAACATCAGAAAATTATTCAATACAACAACACAATCCATGAAAACTATAGAAAATACAAGAAGAATGAATAAAAGTTGAAGAGGAAACTCTTTGAAGACTTCCAAATAGTTGAATCTTCTCCAAAATCACACCCTTCTGCCTTTCTCTTGCTCTCTTCCCCTCTTATAAGCTTTCTCTTAAAGTTCCAAGTGTTAGACATTGTGAAATGAAGTGGGAGATCTAAATTTAAGTGAATCAGCGCATGCGGGCGCTGCTACCTTGGCTTTGGAGAGCTATAGCCCTCAACTATAACATATGATTGGGGCATCAGCACATGGGCACCGTGGCGCCCATGTAATCAACATCACGAGCTACAGCCATGGCCAGCGCTGCAGCGCTAAACCCTGGGTTAAATTCTTCGTCTTTTAAGTGCCGCAGCACTGTCTTGGTGCACTGGGGCACTAAACTCTCGAGTCTAGAACTATTTTTCTTTGATTTTGAGCATTGTGGAGCCTAAGAAAGGGTGCTGAGGCATTGCAACTTCTGACTTTTACCCAAAAATTAGCATTTTGAGCTCTTTTCATATGGACTTTCTTCCACAATACTCCAAAGCATGCCTAACTTAATTTACTTCTTCTCATAATTGCATTTCCACTTCAAAACACTTGCAAAACATAAAACAAAGCTAAGAACACAAGAAACTCAAGAACAAAGCAATTAAATGCAAGATAATTCATCATAAAAACATGACAAAATATGCACTTATCAACTAACCTCATAAATAAAAAAAAGACATTATTCCAACTAAAAGTGTTGACAATATAGAAGGAACTCTCTTTCACAATTATCACATGCACATGCTAAAAAAATGTAGTATGAGAAGCTTCAACATACTGCATAAGGAAAAGCAACACATGATAGAGAACATAATAAATGTTAGATAAGAGTGGTTGAAATTTGTAGATAAGGACATTTTAATGACTCACTTTTGAAATATCTCACTTTATAGAACACTTTTCAAAGAAACAAAGACTTTAGGGTCCAGGGGAGTTACAGCAAAGGGTACCCTTTGAAATAGCTTAAAAACTCCTTGAATCTATGCTAAGATATGATATCATTCTTGCTGTGGCCATAACACTAGAGTTCTATCGAAGAAAACATTAGACATTTTAGCAAAAAATCATACCCCAATTAATTTTAGCATATACAGCTAACAACAATTTACACATGAATAAACCGAAAAATTACGAGAAAGCACACACTAAACTAAACTTAACAATTACTAATCGAGGTGGAAGCAAAGAAACAAAAAAAATAGCAAGAGAAAAAGAAGAAGCTCACGTATTAAATGAAAAGTTTTCTTCAAATCCCAATGTTTAAGTCTGAAGCAACCACACTTTTAAGCAATAAGTGCAAATGAAATTAAATAAATGTCCTTCTTTATTTTTAAGAAATATGTTCCTTGAAAACTTAAAGCAAAATTTAGATGATTGAAACATTTAAAATTTTTTTTAACAAAATAAATGTTAAAAAAATCTTTTTACGTTAGAAAGGTTTTCCTAAACAAACAGAACCTAGAACAAAACAAACATTATATATATATGTTTGGAACTAAATTATTAAATTAAATTTGTGAATATCATGTATATATATATATTAAATGATAGTGACTAATTAACTCAGAGTATTTCTGTATTATCTTTTAAATTTTTGTAAGAGATAGTGAATAGTTAAAAATTAAAAAAAATTATTTAGTAATTTAAAATTAAATGTTTTATTAAAATTATTTTATTTGAATGATGAATTAATAATTTAATATAGACTCAATAAATATGATTATCATGTAATACTCCTAAGTACCTCTAGAACTGTACGTTAGAGGGTTTAATTTAATGGTATTGTTTGAAATAGTATAAAATAATTTTTTAATAGGTATGTATACCTGTGGCTTTTTTTTAAGAGTCCATGGGAGATTTTCTCTCACCCACTTTATGCTGCCTTTTTCCCCAATTGAGCAAAAGAAAAAATAAACTTGCTTTAGAAAATTCTTTCTCCCTTACCTCTGTTGGCTTATACCCCCTCTTTTTCTCATTAAATCTCTAGAAATGATGAAGCCACTGAAAGCTTCTAGCAGTCTTATTCTTCCTTCGTTGCCAAGAATGGTAGCTCTAGCTCTTATTCTTTTATGGTTCTGAGTCGTGAATTTCTACTGTCTCTTGGTTTGTGACTCCCCCAAGTTTGGTTGAAACCACTGGTTTTAAAATCTTCTACATAAATCTTAGGTAAATTCCAAGCCTTAGGTGTTAATTTAGCTTATCTTAGTAGGAACTTATCCTTAGAATCCCTGGATGATCCCTTTGGTTATTTTTTTTAGTTCTATTTTAGGTGATCTACCGTGGAGTGCAATATGGGTTTAAGAGCGCTAAAACTTTATTAGAAAAACTTGGGCCAACATACATGCTAATGGGACATTTAAATTGCAGAGGACCCGTTAAAAGGGGTTTCTTGGATGCTTTGAAGGGCAAGGACCTTGAATGCCATTTTATTTCAAATCTTTGGTCTGGATTTATGCTCTAACAGTGACTTGAAGCTTCTACCTTGACTATATATGGAACCTTATGAAATTATTTTTTTTAGTCTTGAAGAATATTATTTATTCTTTTATACCAAAAAGAAAATTATGAATATGTTCTCTATTAGTTTTGGAGCCATGTTAATTAACCTTTTGTGCCTAAACTTATATGCACTTATCAAATTCCTCCACACTTAACCTTTACATGTCCTCAAGCAAACTAAAACAACAAACATAACAAACTAAACAACAAGGGACTCAATTCACTCTTGCTAGCTTTTCACACTTGCATTTTACCAAATCCATAAAGTCAATAATCCAAGAATCAAGGAAAATTCTCAAAATTCCTCAAAGATTTCAAGGAACAAATTATCATTCACTAATCATCTAATCAAGTGAATGTGTGAGCACCTTACAGTTTTCAAATCTAGAATTCCATATGCAAACAAGTAGCAATTACAAACAAGCCTCTTATTTTATTTTTGTTCTCTTATTTTTTTCATTTTGGTAACTGGTACTAGGATGTGGGTCACATTTTTACGTAAGGATTTCATACTTTTTGGTACAAAACCCTAGTTACTCAATAAACCACAATCAGCATGCTCATAGTCTAAGTGTTGTTTGACATGAATGCCCTCCACTTTTGGTGTAAGCACACAGTTACCAAGCACATAAAACCATCGAAGCACAGCCCTACCTTTATTTTATTTTCTTTTTCTTTTCATTGACAACTTGAGGCAAAAAAATTTCTACTCATATGCATACTACTTTTCTAGCATTACAAAGAATAAGGCTTAAGTGCGGTATAGGTTTGATCAGATGTTCATGAATCATAATGTACTCAAAGAACTAATTGAAAGATTTTTAAAATTTCTCAACACTGTGAAAACATAACTATCATGTCATTAGCTACCTCACAAAGTCAATAGCCAACAAAGAGCATACAAGTCCACAAAACCTATACCTCTCCCTCACACTTAGCTCTTAGATTGTCCTCAATGTAAGTATAAATAACTCATATATCAGAACCATGCATGGGAGAAAAGAATAACAACAACGAACAACAATAGGCATCATAGAACGAAAGAGAGTAAAAAAGATCTCATATGATTGGATTGGAAAACTCTCTTTCCTTCGAGTTACCTCTTGGGAGTGCTTGGTTTAATGTCTTTAGCTTGACGTAGACCTATAGGGCCACTCTTAGTTATAATCTAGTTCTTGAAGGGGTAAGGTGTCAATGTCCTCTATAGATAAGTTCTCATAATAGGGCTTTAAGCGAGGCCCATTCACTTTGAATACCTTCCATATCTTAGAGCTTTCAATCTCTACTGCACCATGGTTAAAAACATTAGTAACAACAAAGGGGCCTATCCAGCGGGACTTTAACTTACCAGGAAACATTTTCAATCTGGAATGATATAAAAGAACTTTTTGGTCCACATTGAAACTTTTTCTCTAAATGTTTTGATCCTGAATGGCCTTTGTTTTTTACTTGTAAATTCTTGAACTTTCATATGACTCATTTCTTAGCTCCTCCAATTCTAGCAATTAAGGCTTTCTATGAGTTCCCACTGCATCCAACTCTATATTAAATTGTTTGACTGCCCAATTAGCCTTATGTTCTAATTCAATAGATAGATGGCATGGCTAACCTTCCTGGATGGATTGACAGTCTTCTCAAGAATGGACTTGATCTCTCAGTTAGACACTTCCACTTGTCCACTGGTTTATGGGTGATACAAAGTAAATATCTGATGGGAGATTTTGTATTTCCTTAACAAAGCTTCCACATATTGGTTGCAAAAGTGAGTTTTACATGATCACTGATAATTGCCCTGGGAGTACCAAATTTAGCAAAAATTTGGGACTTGACAAAATTTACAACAACTTTAGCATCATTAGTTTTTGTGACTTTAGCTTTTACCCATTTAAAAACATAATCTACTGTAAGAACTATATATAGGTTTCCAAAAGAAAGAAGGAAGGGTCTCATGAAATCAATACCACACACATCAAAGATTTTCACAATTAAAATGGGGTTTTGAGGTATTTGATTAATAGGCCCTATATTTCCTGTGCTTGGCCTTTATCACAAGCCTTGCAAACCTTAAAAGCCATTTTTCTACCTCCAAAGTGTCCTCCACATGCATATGAGTGGGAAAAAGTCAATATAGAATTAAATTCAAATTCAGGAACACATATTCTTACCACTTGATTTGAGCAATGCTTCCAAAGATATGGATCATCCTACATGTAATGCCTAGCATTACTTTTCACTTTCTCTCTTTGTGCATGGGTCAAGTCTAGTGGGATTGTTTTGGTAGCAAGATAGTTAACTATATCAGCATACCACAGAGTGACCATACTTACTGAAAGTAGTTGTTCATCAGGAAATTGTTCCTGCAATGGTATTACTTCTTTATCCTGCACTAGCCAGCTGAAATAATTTGCAACTAGATTCTCACTCCCCTTTTTGTCTTTTATTTCTAAGTCAAATTCTTGTAGGAGGAGCACCCATCTGATTAACCTTAGCTTAGCATCCTTCTTAGTGAACAAATACCGCAATGTTGCATGATCAGAAAAATAGTCACTTTTAGTGCCTAATAAATATGATTTAAATTTTTCTAAAGGCAAAAATGACAGCAATAAGTTCTTTCTCAGTTGTTGAATAGTTTAGTTAGGCATCATATCCCATCTCTTTGGCCTAACACAGCTCATATGGCATAGTCAATGGCATCACACATGATCTCAAATGGTATATTCCAATCTAGTGGTCAGATCACGGGAGCCAAAGTCAAACTCTCCTTCAATTTGGCAAAAACAACTTTGCACTTATCATTAAATAGAAACTTCACTTCTTTTTGCAACAATTTGCATAGGGGCAATGCACTACAGGATAAATCTTTAATAAACCTACAATAAAACCTTGCATGACTAAGAAAAGCACGCACTTCCCGCACAGTAATGGGGAAAGGTAAAGAGCGAACAAGGTCTATCTTAGCTTTATCAACCTCAATCCCTCTAGCAGATATTACATGTCCTAAAACTATTCCTTGATTAACTATGAAATGAAAATTTTCCTAATTTAACACTAAGTTAGTCTCTATGCAACGTTTAAGTGCAAGTGACAAATTTTCAAGGCATACATCAAATAAATCTCCATAAACAATAAAATCATCCATAAATACCTCAATAATATTTTCAACATAATCAGAGAAGATACTCACTTATACACCGTTGAAATGTAGTAGGTGCTTTGCAAAAGCTAAATGGCATGCGCTTGTATACAAATATGCCAAACAGGTATGTGAAAGTAGTCTTATCTTGGTCTTCTAGAGCTATAATTATCTGGTTATACCCTGAATAACCATCAAGAAAGCAATAGTTGGAATGACCAGTTAATCTCTCAAGCATTTGATTAATAAAAGGGAGAGGGAAGTGGTCTTTGCATGTTTTTTTGTTGAGTTTTCTATAGTCAATGCAAAGATGCCACCTTGTTTGCACACGGGTGGGGACAAGCTCATTGTCCTCATTCACAATAATGGTGATACTCAATTTCTTTGGTACTACTTATACCAGGCTCACCCATTTACTATTAGATATTGGGTATATAATCCCAACATCAAGGAGCTTCAGTATCTCATATTTTTCACCACATCCATCATGGGAAAGTTCAAATAGCGTTGTGCCTCTCTACTTGGTTTGGCCTTATCTTCCATTAGTATCCGGTGCATGCATATTGAGAAGCTAATTCCTTTTATGTCGGTGATGGTCAGCCAATGGCCATCTTATGAGCTCTTAGGACTCGGATCTACTTGTCCTTTGAAGCTTTGTGACCCATTTTGCTATTATCACCGGTAATGTGTCTTCTTTACCTAGGAACATGTACTTTAAGTGATCTGATAATGGCTTTAATCCCAATTTAGGTGTCTACACAGTTGAAGGAAAAAAATGTTCATTGGTCATGGGTAATGCAATGAAAGAGGCGTTAAAAGTTTTTGATATTTTTGGTAAGGCATGTAATGCTGCCACTGATTCATAAACTTAATCACCCATAACCAATTCCTTGGTGGTTTCTTAAAGTCATCCTTATCCAGGTAGTTAGTAATTGCTACTTCTAAATCTTTCAAACCATGTGAATTCAAAATCTGTTAAGACAGAGAATCCACAATATCTATTGCAAAAACAAAATTACAGTCAACTGGATATTTTATTGCTTCAAATATGGGAAATTTTACTTCCTCGCCATCAAATTATAGTGTGATTGTCTTAGTAAGGACATCAATCTTTGCCTGAGATGTCATCAAGAATGGTCTTCCCAATAATAATGACATAAGGTTGGGTGATGACTTATCTTCTATGTCAAGAATGTAAAAAGTTACCAGGAAAAGCATTTCATTTACTTGCACTAAAACATCCCCAACCACTCCTTTTGGATAAGCATTGGATCTATCAGCAAGTTGTATTATCACACTAGTTTCTTATAAAGAGCCAAGATTTAGGGACTCATATATAGAGAATGACATAACACTAATAGAAGCTCCTAAATCTAGCATGACATGTTCAAACCTGGTGTGACTGATTATGCAAGGTATTGTAAATGTTCCTCGGGTCCTTACACTTTGGTGGAAGTTTTCTTTGTAGGATAGCTAGACGTTCTTGTCTACACTGATTTTCTCATTTCCTTGGAGTTTTCTTTTAGAAGTATACAGTTCCTTCAAAAAATTGCATATCTAGGTACTGTTTGATAGCATTAAGAAGAGGTAAGTTAACCTCAAATTTTTTGGAAGTCTCCCTTATCTCATTTTCTTGTTCCTCATTTTTGTTCTTTGCAAAATGACTAGGAAATGGAGGCTTTGTCACATATGATGGAGTTAGGAGTGATGGATTGGGATCAACCTTGGTGGATGAAGATTCTTGGGTAGGTGAAAGGGGCATGTGAGTATCTTCATTGTTCATAGGGGTTCTCTTTTAGTTCATCTCTGGTGGTAATGCAGTAGTTAGGCATCCAATCTCTCTACCACTTCTCAAAGTTACTACACTAGCATTTTTCCTCAGATTTGCCTTTATTTTTTAGGGTAACTTTCCTGAACTCTGAAGTTTCAAATGACTTACAGCTGTCGTAAATTGACCCATTTGTATTTTTAAGTTCTTGATACCTATCCTTGCTTCTTGCTTAAACTGCATAGAGTTCTATTGAAACTAAATGGTTTTAGAAGCAAGGGTTTTCACAAGATCCTCTATTGATGCTCTAGATGTCTGATGAGCCACTGGTGGTCTCATTTGGTACAGTTGTTGTGGTTTTGCTTAAAAACCTGGCAGCCTTGACTGTGTTGCAGCTAGTTGATTACCCCCATAACTAAAATTTGGGTGATATCTTCACCCTAGATTAAAGGTACTTGAATAGGGGTTATATTTCTATAATTCCCTTGAAAATTCCCTAAGGCATTGACTTGCTCTGAGCTGCCTTCTTGTACTAAAGGACACATATATGTTGGATGGCCTTGTGTGTAACAGATTCCACACTGATGCACTTGCTGTGTGTTTTCCCCTGTCATCCTACTAACCAATGAAGCAAGTTAATTCATTTGTTGCTCATTGAACTATACTTGAGCTCCACTGACTTATTGGGTAGGCATATTATTTCTGGTGCTAAACTACCTAGAGTTGGCTGCACTGTTTGCTATAAGATATCTAGCATCCTCAGGTGTTTTATCTATAAGCATACCTCCACTTGCAGCATCTATCATACTTCATCTCAAAGTGCCATCCTTTCACAAAAATATTGAATCAAAAGTTGTTCACTTATCTGATGATTAGGGCAAGTCATGTACAACTTTTTAAAATATTCCCAATACTCATAGAGAGATTGTACACTAAACTATTTGATTCCACATATGACTTTCCTAATACAGGAAGCCTTAGATGTAGGAAAATACCTCTCAAGAAACAAACTCTTCATTTCAGTCCAAGTGTTTACCATTCCTAGTAGAGCCATTCCTTGGCTGAGTCTGCTAATGAGAAAGGGAAAGCCCTTAATTGAATTTGCTCAAGTGACACACCCTGCGGTATCATCCCTGAACAAACTACTTCAAATTTTTAAGGTGCTTGTTTGGGTCCTTTCCTGCCAAACCATGAAATTTTGGTAAGAGGTAGATTAGTCCTATTTTATCTCACAAGCCACCTTAAGTTCAGTACACTATATACACAATGGTTGTTGATGTAACAATGGAGCTCCCAACTATTTTAGAGTCCTGTTATTGAGCTCTATTGTAATCTGCTCAGAAGGTTCAGATGAAGCTGATGCAATATAAACTTCATAATTAAGCTCAGAAGGTTGGAAGGGTGGTGTATATAGGATAGCAAATATCTTGCAAACTCTTGACTTGTACAAAACTCTCTGATTCTTTGAAGTCACAAATCAACATCCTCTTTGGACATACAACTAAATGAAAGAAAAAAAAACAAACAAATAAAGACTAAAAAAAATGAAAACAAGAACAAAGTAGCTGATAAACTAAATGATCAATCCTTGACGAAATGATGCCAAAATTTGGTGTGTTCCCAAATAAAACTTCAAACCTCCTAACAAAGCTCAATTTGATTACTTTCCAAATAGGAAACACCACTAATAAAACTCCTTGTAGTATAGTGGTAAGTTTTTTTTTTTTTATAAGCGAGGGTCGTTTTTCCATAGAGGATTAGGTTTAGTTAATTAATCACTAAATAAATTAATAAATCAATGTTTGAAATATAAATAGGGGTTTTTGCGGGAACAAAGGTACTTAAAAATAAAGATGAAAGTAAATAAAAGCAATAAGACTAAAGAACACAACAAACAAGAAGAAAATTAGAATAAGGTAAGAAATATGGTTGAGGGTTCACTCTTCTACATTGAACAATACAATCACTCATTGTGATTACAAACATGACAATGTTTTCAACTCTCTATCCTGACTACTAACCATAAATAACAACAAGCTCTGTTATCCCAATCTTACCTTCATTATTCAGTAAATAGAAGAACACTCCCTATTTACTCCCTATCCAATGAACAACTTAGAAAATGCTTCATAAATTTAATCCAATAAAAGCCTTAAGATAAGAAAGATAGGTTAATCTAGGTAACAATCTCAAACAATTGGACTATTTAACCTATATTATGCTCAACATCATAGTTCTTAAGGATTTGGACATCCTTAGTCACTAAAATTGCTACTTGTGAATAAGAGAATTAAACTATTATGTATTCAATCCTTTATCCAAGCATTAGATGATTGCCTAGTTCATTTGGTTGGCCACCCAAACAAAACCAAGCAATAATCATGAACAAATCAAGCATAGTAACCTAAACAACCATTCACGAGAAGTTGAATAACATTATCAATGAGTTTAATCACAAAATCATATCCAAGGCATTGACTTCACCCATAACCAAGGGGATTTAGCCTTCTAATATCATAAAACTACTCAATACAACAATACAATCCATGAAAACTATAGAAAATACAAGAAGAATGAAGAAAATGTGAAGAGGAAACTCTTTGTAGACTTTAAACAGTTGAATCTTCTTCAAAATCACACCCTTCAACCTTCCTTTTGCCCTCCTCATCTCTTTTAAGCTTTCTCTCAAAGTTCCAAGTGTTAGACATTGTGAAATGAAGTAGGAGACCTAAATTTAAGTGAATCAGTGCATGCGGGAACTGCAGCCTTGGCTCCGGAGTGCTATAACTCTTAGCCCTAACATTTGATTGGGGGCATCAGCACATGGGCACCGCAATACCCATGTACTCAACATCATGAGCTACAGCGCTGGCCATAGCAAGTGCCACAATGCTAAACCTTGGGTCAGATTCTTCATCTTTTGAGCACCGGGGCGCTGAACTCTCAGGTCTGGAACTCTTTTTCTTCGATTTTGAGCACCACAGCACCCAAGAATGGGCCCTGGAACTTCTGACTTTTACTCAAAAATTAGCATTTTGAGCTCTTTTTCATATAGACTAGCTTCCACAATGCTCCAAAGCATGCCTAACTTGACTTGTTCTCATAATTTCATTTCCACTTCAAAACATAAAACAAAGCTAAGAAAACAAGAAACTCCAGAACAAAGAAATAAAATGCAAAGGAATTCATCATAAAATCATGACAAAATATGCCCTTATCAACCAACCTCATAAATAAAAAAGACACTATTCCAACTGAAAGGAACCCTCCTTCACAATAATTCGCATGCATATGCTGAAAATATGTAGTCCGAGAAGCTTTGACATACTACTTAAGGAAAAGCAACATATGATAGAGAATGTAATAAATGTTAGATAAAGTGGTTGAAATTTGCAGATAAGGAAACTATAATGACTCACTTTTGAAATATCTCACTTTATACAATACTTTTCAAAGAAATAAAGACTTTAGGGTCCAGGGGAGTTGCAGCAAAGGTTACCCTTTGAAATAGCCCAAAAATTCCTTGAATCTATGCTAAGATATGACATCATTCTTGCTATGGCCACAACACTCTGTAGAGGCATAAGTGACTATGCACATCCTAACTTATACACTGGAGTTCTGTCAAAGATAACATCAGACATTTTAGCTAAAAAACATACCCCAATTAATTTTAGCATATATAGCTAACAACTATTTACACTTGAACAAACCAAAAAATTATGACAAAGTACACACTAAACTAAACTTAAAATTACTATTCGAGGCAGAACTAGAGAAAGAAAACAGTAGCAAGAAAAAAAAAAGAAGCTCGGATGTTAATAAAAAATTTTCTTCAAATATCAATGTTTAAGTCTGAAGCAACCACACTCTTATGCAATAAGTTCAGATGAAATTAAATAAATTTCCTTATGTAATTTTAAGAAATATGTTCCTTGAAAACTTAAAGCAAAATTTAGATGATTGAGAGGTTTTAAAATTTTTTTTAACAAAACAAATGTTAAAAAAATCTTTTTACGTTAGAAAGGTTTTCCTAAACAAACATAACCTATAACAAAAAAAACATTATA
>JASKGM010086744.1:0-13921 GCA_034509205.1 Ceratonia siliqua | reverse complement strand
AGCTGCTGTTCTTCATTCTAATTTCTGGTTATTTCATATTGTCTGGTATTGTGTGTTTTTCTGGTTGTTCGGTGGAGAGGGTCATAACACATATCCCAAGCAATGCCCCAAAAGAAAGTTAGAATATGACCCCAAGAGCATGCACACATGTACATCTAAGCAACCACTCCTCAAGTAATGCATAAATAAACCCACAATTGGGCTCTACTTCCCGAACAGAACCTAAACTCCCAAGAAGAAAATAATGAAATAATGAAGAAACCACAGAAAGTGGAGCACACACCCATGGCAATATCTGGGAAATCCAAGACATGAATTTGATTTTCTTAGCAATATATATCAGCGAGTTACTGCTAAAATATTTCAATTTCTTATTGGCATATTCTAAAATCAAGAAATATAAAAAAATCAGCAAGAGAAATTACACCCCAAGGATTGAGCCGAATGTCAACAAGACTCGGACCCAATTTCAGAGTAAGAAAATGTCTAGGAATGGGTTCATGACATTTAGAGACTTTAGTAACCTATATAAATAGCCTATCGATATGGTAGCATAATTACAAATGTATAAAACATTAACAGGAAACTGCAAGTAATCCTTACACTAAAAGAAGAGTAAATAAAATAAAAAGTGAAATAAGACTAACACATATATGAAAGAAAACGCAGCACAAAAGGGATGAAACGCCTCTCGTCTCCAACCTAGACTCTCGGACCTGCAGGGAAAGCTCACTAATTTGGTTCTAACTCTGCTAAGGTTAGAATATTTCTCTCTATTCATCTTTCTCTCAAAATTTCTCTGTTGCCCTCCCTCTAAATCTCTGTTTCTCTCTCTAAATAAGGTTGTTTCTCTCTCTATGCTGATTTCTATTTCTGTTTCTCTGCATGATTTCAAAAAAAAAAAATTAGGGTTTCATTCTCTCTCATTGAAAATGGCGATTTAGGAACGGGGTGGAACCGCCTCCACCAGTGGCGCCACCCTTCTTAGTCACTCCCTTGTGGTCTAAAAATAATACTCTTTGTGAAAATGAAAGAGTAAAAGATGAGAACGTGTACCTGAGATGGAGGCTCCCTTTGTGTACCTCTGAGTTGTGCCAGAAAGAGTGTGCTTCATAAGAACTTCCCTCTCTGTTCCAAAAAAAAAAAATTGTCTCTCCCAGAATTTCTGTGTGTCTGTATTTTCCCTTCAAGAACACTCTGTTTTTCAAGAATTTCTACCCTTTCCTCTCCTATAAATTCTTGTGTGGCTCTCAGGATATTTTTCGTGTATCTTCAACTCAAAACATATACTTTTTTCTTTCTAAATTTCTTGTGCGGAATCCCAGTGTATTTCACTATTTTGTTGTCTCTGAGTTTTTCATTCTGAGGGTGGTTATTTATAGCCACATTGGCAGATTGGTATGATTGAGAAATTAACATCCTCCCTCTCGTAGGTTGCGTAGCCAAATTTGGCAATGCTGAAGGGTGCAGGGTAGTGCAGGGCAATACACAGCAAGAGTACTGGGTTTTGTTCTTGTGTGCTGAGTCATTGTTTACGTTTGGCTAGTGCTTATACAAGGGTAGAAGGTGCTTAAAAAAAAATGTGTTTTTCGTCAGAGTGGTGATTGATGACCGCTTTTAATCAAAAATATCTTTTTATTAAAAAAGTTAAAAAGTAACTACTAGAACACTTTAAAACAACTTGTATTTTTAAATAAATTCTTTAAATAGAATTAATCTTTTTTAAAAAAAACAGATATTTGGTGTTTATATATAATTACACAAAAGTAATTTTATTAAAAAAAGTACACGTATAAAAATATTTTTTAACATATAAAATTATTAAAAATAACATATAAAAATATCTTTTAAAAAATTTATGAAATATTTTAAGAGTATATTTGTCTATGAAATTTTTTCTTTTTCTTTGAACCTGATTATTTTTTAAGCAACATTTTTATACTTAAAAAATAAGCAACTTTTTTATTTATTTTTAAAATAAACACTTTTAAAAATAACCTTATACAAACGGTTAAAATCAAAAAAATACTTTTTTTTAAAAAAAAGTAACTTTTGGACAATAAAAGTTGTCCCAAACGGCTTCTTAGAAATCAAAAATTCATGCTTAAACAGTTCTGATTAAAAGAGAGAAAATATTTAAATGACAAAAGTATCCTTATAATGTTAACATAATTTCTCCTTGCCCTGTCATTATGCTGAACTACCTACATACCTTTCTCAGTAATTTTACCTGCACAAAAGTACTTTTATATTTTTACATTCAATATTTTAAATTTATTTTTTTCACTAAAATCACTGTTACATAATTACATCCAAACACTAAATACTTAATTTTTTTAAAAAATTAATACTTTTATTTAAAACAATTATTAAAAAATATAAGTCTATCCAAACATCTCATATTTCCCTGCTTGTAATTTATTTTATTTTAATGTAATGACAAAAAAGAAAGAGGAACAAAAATCCAGTCCCTCTTCTAAATATACGTTTCATAAGCAGAGAGTAAAAAGTAACAAGCTAACACTTGTGAAGGTCCATAGCCTGCCCCTCAAGCTTACCTCCTTGCTCATTAATAAAATCCAAGGAATCGCCCATGATAGTGTCAAGAGCCCCCAGATATTCTGAAGCACCAAATTTGGAGGTTCCTCCCTCTCTTGGGCCACTATGCTACTAAGACAACCCACTCTAAGTCCTAGGCTACGCCCCAAAATTATTGGATCACTAATAGTATCCCAAGCAAGGTCAATAGCTGAGAGGCCATTATTCG
This sequence comes from Ceratonia siliqua, assembly GCA_034509205.1. Classification (NCBI taxonomy): domain Eukaryota; kingdom Viridiplantae; phylum Streptophyta; class Magnoliopsida; order Fabales; family Fabaceae; genus Ceratonia; species Ceratonia siliqua. The sequence goes on along the minus strand of JASKGM010086744.1, from coordinate 11,154 downwards.
GTTGTTCTTTGGTAATAATGTTATCGCTGGCCTCTTTAAAAAAGACTTTAGGGAGGCCCAAGAGGTTAGGCCTTAAGGAAGAAGGTTAAAAAGTCTTCTGCAAGCTCCTACAGGCCCTACAAATCTCCCCTAATCCTCTAAGCATTCTACATTATGCTCTACCCATTATTATTCCTAGATTGTCTTGTTGAAACAACATTGCCTGCTATCCTCTTTAACCTCATCATCGGAATTATTTCCTTTAGCCACATCACTTTTAGTATGCCTCCTCATAGCCTCCACTATCTAACTCCTATGACGAGGGGACAACAATGTCTTCTCTGACACCAACCTCTTCTCCCACAACAATCTCCTCATCCACTCCCCCATCCTCTACAAGAATGCCAAATCGTGACCTTCCTACATTACCATCATTGTTTGGCTCACTTTTCTCCTTTGAATTTCCCTTCCCATTTTCCAGGGGGGCTTCCTTCCTTCTGTTTGCCCCTACAGCCCAAAGCTAGTATTAACGACCAGACTAGCAGAGGCATTACCACATCTTGGGCACAAGATGTTTCTTCTTGAGGAAGCCCAACATTGCCTTGCTCCTTCTCAACAGACAGTCCTCAACAATGACCATAATTTCCACACTCAAAGCAAACAAAGTGTATACCCTCATATTCAATTCGATGTAATTTTCCATTTAACTTATAAACTAAAAGTAAAGGCTTGATTAAATCAACTTCAACACTAACTCCGGCGTATTTACCTTTGAATTGAAGGTAGGTCATAGAATCAATACGAATTGTGCATCCAATTTGATTACCTAAACTTGCTAAGAAATTTAGAGGCATAATACCCAATAGCCAAGTAAGGGACTCTTACCCACACTGCCACTCGATCAATGGCTGCCTGGATCAAAGTTAGGTTACCACCTCTTGACTGTGAGATATTGATCATAAATAAGCCAAGGTCCTCCTGTCAGCGCAAAGAAGTGTCTTCCTCATCAAGGAAAAAAATTTCGTTTCATTTCGTACGAAACGATCTAAAAATTTCGGTTGTCATATTCACCGAAACCAAATATCATATGTATAACGAAATTCCACCATTTCGCGAAAATCTCCCAGAATCGTTGATTTTCGGTGGAAATAGTGATGTTTCGGTGTGTTTTGGAGAAAGCAAATGTAACGATTCAAACTAAACTTTTCAGAAATTTCCTCAAACTATACAGATTCATCATAAATTCAGAATCTAAAATCTGAACTATCAAGTTGAAAACTTGAAATTGAAAAACCAAAACTTACCTTCGATCATTTCTTCTTCAACCATCCAACCACCAGGAGGAGGAACTGCAACTACAAGAAGCAACTGAGGAGACGATTAAGCATCCTAGATTCCAGAGGACCAGAGCAATGTGAAAAGGCAAGCGACGGCGAGGCAAGGAGAACCAGAGAAAACAACCAAGCAAAGTTGAAAAAGAGAATTGGAGAAGAAGATCGCAACGGAAAACTGGAGAAGAAGACTTTATCCCAATTCCCGATTACACAATTTGATTTTTCCCCCAATATCTGCCCATAATAAATGATGCCATCTTATTTAATTTGTTTAAAAGATAAAAGTATATATAATAATTTATTTATTTCAAATTTTAAGTTATTAAATAATAAATATATATAATAATTAATCTTTTGGGCACTATCTTATTCTTTAGCTCTTTAAATTCTTTTATTTTTTTATATTAAATATATATTTTATTTTTTACCTTTGTATATAATTTTATTTTTATGATCTAAATATTTTTTTATTTATCTTTTAAATTGTGAGAACTATTTAATTTGTACAAAAATAATTATAATATATATATATATTAATTACAAATAATGACACAAATTATTGAACATAAAACTATTTAAATTTTACTTAAATATTATATCATTAAATTGTATTTAGTGACTTATTAATAACATATCTTTTAAGTACATAAAAATTGAAAGAATTTATGATATATTTACTTTAAGCTTTTACTTTTTATTTTTATTTTTATATTAAATGAAATATATATATTTAATAAATAATTTTATTTATTTAATTTGTTTTACATTTTCATAACATTATTATTATCATTAATTTAAATGATAAAAATATATATAATAATCATATTCTGATATTTACCTCATATACATTTTATTGTTAATTGATTCAAACTTTCTAATGATTATTGTTGATTATATATTGTATAATTTAAAATTTTAAGTATAATATGTAATTTGATTAAGTTTTATATATGTCACATGTTTTTAAAATTTATGAAAATTAATTATATTAATATTATTTGAATGAGAATTTAATTATTCAATGATATGTTATTTAATTATATATATTTATACTATTATTATCATATTAAAATTTTTTAAAATTAACAAAAAAATTATTATTTAAACTTATTCGAAATATTTTTTTTAAAATTTTTTATTTTCATAAAATTTTTGAAATATTTCAAAACGTTTTTGTTTCTTGAATGATCGAAACAGTACATCAAAACAAAATTTAATTCCTTGCTCCTCATCGGTAAACTTGACTTACGAAATATCATTCCCCAAATCGATAGAGAGAATACCATTCTTAGCCCACATTGCCTTCAACTTGTTTACTTGAGCTCTAAATCCAAACTTTCACCCTAGGAGTTTGATGATCAAGGATTGTTCCAGGGTTAAATTCGTTCTTCCTCCTTTTTTGACAGAGTGAAAACAAGGTAAGCCATTTTTCCATCTCCTTCCATAAAAATGTAAATTCCATCAGAGTCCAAAGCATCCCCCAATCCATCACCCTCATCTCCATTACGCATCTGTTCACTAGAATCAAAGGAATCCTCCATACTTCATTGTTATCTCTTCCTTCCAAGATTTCCCTACATGACTTTCTGCGAGCGCCTATCATAACCTTCACATTCTCCTAAGGATACAAGTCTTTCATAGCTTGCAAGTGCAGGTGGCTGCAAAGAGACGTCCATGATTTACCTATAGCCTATTATATGTAGAATTTAGTATTAGACAATGTGACACTTGGTTATGTGATGAGACATGTCCTACCACCTACTCTTACGCGCTTTCTGGTCTTGTATTAACATTTTGCCATTTCCACTTCTCCCATAGCTTGAACCTGGAGAATCTCTCCAGAGGACCATTAACAAAACTGAAAAACAAAAAAGAGAACAAGAAATCCTGGCTTTGCTCTCTTTTAAACAAATAATTCACAAACAATATCTCACCAATATATTTGAATGAGTAAGCAGAGTAAATAGTGACATAAATAGTTGGGATGAAATGTTTGTAATAGTAGCATTTCTCCTAAACCTCACTGAATCTGTCATTTGAAAATGGCATTTCAGTTTTGTCAGCTTGCCGCCAATAACTTGGCTAATGCAACACGTACCCAGTATGAGATCCAGTGTTCTTGGATGGGCTTCCAAAGCGCCAAAACAAAATAAGATAAAAATTAATTAATTAATTAAAACAAAAACAAAAACAAACGTCATTGAACCTATCCATGTGCTAGTTAGCACTTGGAATATGCTTGTTGAACTTACAGTGCTACTATGCATACGATTCATCTAGAATCTGTTCATAAATTAGATTGCCTAACCCACTTATGTTTCTTGGAATGACTTTGGGAGATATCCAATGCCCACTATACATTCCCTACAAAAGCATACACTCGTATATCTCACTTCAATAAGCTGTAAATCAATAGGAGAAAATTAGGGGTGGACCTTTAGTCCTCATGATGGGAATGATGACCATATTTTTGCCGCCTCTGAGAATGTTCATCTCTCTCTTTCCTTTTACGAGAGTGTTCCCCCCTTTCAGCAGAGCTCCTGTGACGACATTCCTTCTCAGCGGAACTCCTACTACGGTAATGACCACCCCTCTCTTCTTTCCTTTCCAAAGAGTTCCTTCCATGAGAACGGTCCTCTTGGTGAATTGAACTCCTTTTGTGTTGCCCTTCCTCAATGTCCGCTGGGCTTTCGAGGGCACCTTCCATCCTGTCCTTAGAACTCCTCCTACAAGAGCCATCTTCCCTGTCTAAAAGACTCCTTTCTCTTCTAGGGGGTGATGGGACCTATTAATCAATGAAATTACACTTTGTAAATTCTGATTTGGAACAAAACTAATAATGGTTTTTCAGAAGCAATAGTAGACAAGAAAACAAAAATTATGTCATAACCATTTGAAAATGAAATTCCCAGACCAAATATAAAATCAGGCTTAAGATCTTAAAATGCTTCATACAGATTGCTCATAAGATAAAAACACCTGAAAACGTGACATGTATCTTCCTTCAGGTGGAGGTGGAATGCCAAGCCTCTCCAAATCCTTGTATGGTATTGGTCTCCTGGTTACATAGAAGAGATCACTTTAAATCAATAAAGCCACATGTCAATCAACAGAAGTGAGGCCAAAGAGATTAATTTGTTGGGTCAAATATAAGCAGGTGTCATAAACCACGTGATAACAAATAGTAAATGGAGATACGTCATGTTTTTGTATGCAATACATTAAACTAGCTTTGAGAAGAGTGGTGCATGCGCTCAACGTGAAATTTTCAGGCAAAGTGAGATAACAAAGAATAGAAGTATACAACAAAAAATGTAGAATACTTATCTTTATTCCTTTCCCAAAATATACAAATGAAAAATTATACAAAAATAAATTCTTTGAAGTTTTGAAAATCATAGCTTCATTCAATAAGTTCAAGGATTTTAATAAAATAATTACAATAGATTTAGACTGGGATCAACCACGAGTTTTCTTTCATCATTTAATCCTTGTATGGTGCTGTCACCACCAATTCACCTCTAATAATGATATAAATCGTTACCCTTGTCACTTCCACCCATTTCATTCTTAGTCTTCCTCTTGTCCTTTCGCTTTTTATATTTGTATCATTATAAACTGAATCTTCATTTTAGACCAATGAGTTTCAGAAAGAAAAATAAACCTGAAAATGGACAAATTATACCTGCAGAGAATGTACATAACAAAACTATAAAATTGAACCTTGCAACCCGATTCCTTGACACACGGCAATTGCATAATTTCTTTAGACTTCATTATATATTAGTTAATAATCAGACAATTATTATTATTATGATAGTGGTTCAAGATTATTTTTTATTCAGTGTCGCAATAAAACTGTGTGAAACAATAAATAATATTAGTTATTATAATAATATTATAATTGGCAGAATTTGTTACTATTACTAGTGGATAAAAAGAATTTACAATAGTAGTGAAATTAATCTAATTTCATCTGACTGCAAAAAGAAATAAAATAATTTCATTTGCTTTTAGTGTAAACCAATATTTTCTTCTCCGATGTGTCTCATTGTTATTCATTATATTTTCTAGCCATACATGAACATCATAATTATTAAATATAGCATAAGGAGTTTGATTTGAGTTCAACATATTTTTGCTCAATCAACTGAATAGATTTAGTGATGTACAATTGATATTCTTATTTTCTGATAAAATATATAAATTTATACATGCATCATTACTATCTCAGTGTAATCCTATTATTTTTTACGATATTGAATTTTTAAAAAATTAAAACTGATTCTGACATATGAGAAGAAATTGGTTAATTTTTAAGTAAAATAAATCTGTTTTGTAAATTATAGCATAATTATAGTAAAAAAATAGATAGCAGATATAAGGAAAACTGAAATGTACAGAGGAGCTCGAAATGGTCTTTCTCTTCCCCCAAATCGAAGTTGTCCTGATTCCTTCTTACCACCAAGACCGCCGCCTGCATGATAGAACGGTAAGTAATCAAATGGATCGGCGATACCTTTGCTAGAAACTAAGCTGAAGGAATGATTAACTTTAACTGACCTAACCTTCTAGGAATCCACCCAGGCATCAACTGCTGTCTGTTATAATCAACTATGATTTCACAATTATCAACAATAGAATGATGAGCATCCTGCCAATGAGGAAACTGAAACATCAGTGACATTAAATATGCATTCATATATATATATATATATATATATCACAAGCAAGGTGCAGTCGAGATGATTTCATAAGATACTAGATTTTTGGCTGAAGAATCAGCTGCTTTTTGTGTCATTTACTTATTGGCCAAGGCTGACCAAAACTATTAAAACATCAAGATTGATATATACAGTATGTATATAAGTATAACACAAATAAATTCACTTCAGTATGACACTAAAGCCTAACGATATAACTAGTGCACAACAAGAAGCATAGGGCTATTATTATTATTTATGATTACTACTATTTTATTTCCTTGATAAAAAGCACATGGTCTATTATTGAACATAACTACCAAAACCACGGGGTAAAAAAACCGGACTAGACCAGCCAGTACAACTGGAAAACTGGTGAACTGGCATGTTTATTAATCCAGTCATATCTTGTAGACTGGTATGGCTTAGAAAAGGTCAAAGCTGGTCAAGATTCAAGAACCAGCCAGAGTCGGTCTAAACCGGATTACTAGCCATATATAACAGTGTCCTGTTAAAATGTTGAGCCAGACTCATGAAAACCAGTGCCTTTTTGCTGCCATCTCATCACTACACCACTGTATTCATGTTATTTAGCTAAAAATGTCACTGCTGAGATTCAAACCATGAAGTGGAGGATGCAAGGTAATTACCACCACATGAGAGAATCATTTTTTTAATGATATTTTGCATAGTAATATATATAAATCAATAACATAATCAAAATAACAACCACAAAATGTTTGTTCATAAACAATATTTTAAAGATGTTCACTTATTTAAAGGAATTTTTTTAGTTAACAATAAAATTTTGGGAAAATTATTATTTGGTGTCCCATGAGCACCAAATTCCCAAATGGTGCCATGTACTGTTCACCCACTGTTTTCTCCTTTTTTACCCTTCATAAAAAATGATTAGTGTTATAAAAAAAATGATTATTGTTATGAAAAGTGTTATTATGTTATAACCATAGCATAATAATCACTTTTTATAACACAATAACCATTTTTATAAAGGGAAAAAAAGGAAAAAAAAATGTGAACAGTGATAACACCATTTGAGAATTTGGTTCCTATCGTAATAATTTTCCCTAAAATTTGTAATAGATAATTGTCATGTAAAGCGTAGTTTATTAATAAAAAATCTTATAAATTGATTTAAACTAAAATTATCATGTAAGGCTTATATTAAATTTTTATCTTGGGTAAAATTGCTATATATAATTTCTGAACTGATCCAATATTATTATGTTATATTTATTATTTTTAATATATTCTCATAATTAATTTATTTTTTTATTAAAATGGTTATTTTTAATATATTTGGTTATATTTATTAAAATATATTTTATATTTTTTGAAAAAAAATTGTATAAAGGAATTTATCCCCAAAAAAAAAAGATACAAGAGAGGAGGACAGGGTATCCTCCTAATATAAAAGACCTAAGAACAACACAAAGAACAGAATAAGAGAAAAGAAAGAAATTTAAAAATGCAGCAAAGCTGTCCAATCCCTTTGCATATCTTAAAGAGACACACTCTCTGAAATAAGCCATTAGCCATGCACAAGAGTGATGCAGAGAAAGTAATTCTGTCCCATAAAGCATCTAAAAACAGAGACACCCCTGAAGATATGAGCATTCCATTCCAACCATATTCTAAATCACAACAAAGATCGCACGTTGCCACAAAATTTTACCTTCCTTTTCATTCCAAAATATTTGAACTTTATAAAGAGAAACTTCTCTAAATCCTATGGGCACACCCAATTCTCACCATATATTTTATATTGTAATTCAACAATGATTCAACCACAGTTTAACCCCAGTCAGACCATTAACCCATGAAACATTCCCCTTCCATGGTTGAGTGACTGGCCCAATTTTGAGAACATTGCAAAATCCCTACTAGTCAAAAAGTGGGCTACAGATTTGTGTCTAAATGATGTAGGACAAGTTACCCTGGAGGTTCTTGGGATTGGCCAAGCTAGATCATTAGAAGAAGTCTAGGAAAGAAGTGTCCTTATGCCATTTTAGTTATATTACTGTTAAGTAGTTGTTTTTCTGACGTAGTTTATGTTGTAGTGTGGTGTTAGTGGCTTTTCTGTTATTTTATTTCAGCATGTTACTAGTTTGGTCATTGTAGTTGGTTATGAAGGGCCTTCTTGTCCTTTCACCTTGTAATTTCTTCTTAAAACATTTCTAATGTAATTTTGAAGGGGAGTTTTTATGAATTATTCAGATTTTGGAGACCAAGTCTTCATGTGTTTACTGGTAATGTTCACAGCACAGTATTTTCTGGATAGATTTCCAGATTTCCTACTGAAATCACCTGCGTTTGCAAGTGATATATGTTGGTAAGCCTCTTGCATTTGCAAGAAGAAGTGTTTGCTGCCTACTCTGTATCACTAAATATCATAAGGCTAAAAAAAATCAATTAAGCAGAACCGTTCGTAATTTAGACTATGAATCAACAGAATTGCAAGAGCAGTAAGCTCAAAAATACGAAACATAAGTGTTTACCAGCAACAGTAAGCATGCATCTGCAGCACATTCATTATATAAAATAACTATGCCCTGTAATTAGTTCTAATATATGTTATCTTGAACACTCAGATCATCTGTTTTAGTACAAGTTACTTCTTATTAGACCATTCACAATGTAGCAGACTATTTTGGGGCTGTAGTTAAAGTAACATACCAAATTAGTAATTCAGTCAGCAAAATTTTATTTTTTAATGTAGGTAAAGGGGGAGGGGACCATGGCTCCTCAAAGCAAAGGAACAGACCTTTCGCTATGATCTGATATTATCACTCTCACTACTGATTCCAAATTATCTCGACTACAATCCAAATTTTCTTTTAGTACATGGCAAAAGATGATTTCAAGAGAATTATGTTCTCTTATTTATACAATCATAAAAGACACAAATTATTGCTCAACAATACGTTGTAGCAAACACGTTAAGCAGCCTAAGCCATCAAGTTGATTTTATTCATTCTAGCTTTTTATGTCATGTATGTTTACAGGCGTAGAATTTCTGTGGCCCATTTTATTGCAGGCAAACAAGTTATTTTTTCCTGCACTAGCCTACCACATGTACTAAAAAACATATATTGGCAGCATTTTTAGAGAAGAAAAAAAAGATTAAAGGAACTTAGTTAAATCTTTTTTTGGAAGAACAGATAACTGCAAACATTAAAAAAAGATGAAAACACCAAAGTATCGGGAGACAGAAGAGAAAAAGCACACACAAAGAAGCTTGTTAGGTTCAATGTATATCTAAGCAATAAAATGACAGGTCTATTAGATAAATTTAATGGCAGTTTGAATGGGCTTGTGTTTTTTAGCAGATACTTTAAATAGAAGTATTTTTTTAAAAAAAGAAGCAGGTATTTGGTGTTTGGATGTAGTTACGCATAAGTGATTTTTACTAACAAAAAACAGATGTCTTGCAAACGATGTAAAAATGTAAAAGTAATTTTTATCAAATTACTAAAAATGACGTATAAAAGTGCTTTTTAGAAAATTTGTGAAATATTTTAAGGATATATTTATCTACAAAATTTTCTTTCAATTCCATTGGACCTGATTATTTTTTAAGCAGCATTTTCCTACTTCAAAAATAAGCAGCATTTCTACTTATTTTTAAAATAAGCACTTCTGAAAATAATCTCATACAAATAGTCAAAATAAAAAAAAAAAAAGCACTTATTTTTAAGAAAAAATCAGCTTTTGGGACAGCAAAAGCTGTCCCAAACGGCCCCTTAGAACTATACAGTACTTGTGACAGAATTTAAGCACAACTTTCTATTGTATTACTTCTTTCCATGAAAAATAGAAGTCAGGCAAACTCTTATACTAAATAACTTTTACTCTACTTTTGAATATTGCACTATCTGTTTATTCAGTATTATCTGATTATGATGATTATTATAAAAATTGTACCAATTGATTGGTTCTGCTAGTGGGAAGACAAGCACTGCATATGGCCCATGGCCATGGGAAGCATATGGCCTATGGCCCATGGCCCATATCCCACGGGTGTCACAGCCAATACAAATGTAATTGGACTTAAGATTTAACATTGAAATTCTGCTCCTAGTAGTTAGCCTAAAAACACATGAAGTGGCATGTGTTTTAGACAAAAATTAAATATGAAGTTATTTCTCATTTTCCCTAATTTTAAAACATATTGCAGCACCTTGTATGCGCGCCGCATCTCTTTTTCAGTTTCATATTCAACAAAAGCATAACCACAGGAAGCTCCGGTTACTGCAAGAAAATACATGCAACATAATAAGCTAAATTCTCACACCTTGACAATAGCATGGTTAATAGAAGGAATATTAATTACATCATGCATAAAATTACCAAACAATTGGCTAGGGCTTAAAAAAAAGTTTGACAAAACAAGATGTTATATAAATAACCCAATAGTAAAGCATATAACTTGATGGGAACCTGAAAATTTCTTCTCAGAATTGCAGTAAGAATTCCAAAAGAAAAACAAACACCTAGCTTTTCAAGGGGCTAGTCCTTGACAATCTTCCAAAATTCTGTCCACCTTTCCTCTATTCCCAAGCCATCTTATTTACCTATACCTCTAATTAACTCCTTCTAGAACTTGCCACATAGTCCCGTGTGTCCTTCCTTCCTAGCAAACTCTGTTCTGCACCTCAAAGCCATTACCCAGCCAAGTCATGCACTTCCCATTATTTTTCCTATGTGTGTAGAACTCCTTAATTGGAGGTCTAACAGCCAATAAGGAGCCCTTTGCCACTAAGTACACTAACATGAAACAAAACAAAAAAATCTTCACAGCTTCCCAGTCATGTATGATGAATTTACATGTGTACCATATTATTTTTATAACATGAAAAAAATAGAAAAAATAGAAAGAACAATATCTTTTGAGAGATTTTACATATTTCCGTAATTCTTTACATGGCTTACATACAAGAAAAACATATCCTTGAACCTGAAATATTATTTTTGAGAATCACACTCAAATTCTACAAAACTTATACTTTTAAGAAATAATATGATGGAAACCTGAGCTGCATAAACTAGAAACTGGACTCCTGGTATTTTATTGATAGAAGGATAGCAGCAAAACTAACCCAATTGACCAAAACAGA
>JASKGM010086732.1:25461-47293 GCA_034509205.1 Ceratonia siliqua | reverse complement strand
CTGTTATGACTCTAATAACTAGAAAAGTACTTAACTTGCATAATTGTGATTTCTAGTCCCACCATACTTGAACAAGAATTTAACTTTCAAATTTACAACCATTAGTCGGTGTTCTAAATTTTCATGTGTATATATATATAGAGTGGAATGTTCACCTTTCACCATTACACTGCCCCACATGAATTCAACTAGTGGTTAACAGGAAATTTCAGCCATCAATGCGATAATAGTCTAAGGAGCAAAGTATGAATTTAACATAGTTTTCTCCTTGGCATTTTATCAAATAGTTGGTGTGCATTCCAAACTAAATTCTAAATGTTCCATAACCAATTAGGAAATTTAGACAGGAAGGAATAAGGAAGTGATAACCCCAATTTACTTAATTCTACAGAGTACTACCAACAGCCTACCTGTCAGAAGAAGGTTGGTATTGAAAGAATCTCATCACCCTCCTCAAGGTTTCATGACGCCACAGGGAAGAGGATTTTTATCAAAATCTAAAAATTTTGTCTGGATCATAATTCATGTTTTTTGAATCTACCATGCCCATTTATTTTGGTTGTTTTTGAAATAGAGACGGATAGAATTCACTTACACAGAGGATGACCATGAACCACCCACATCTCAGCCACCAAAATCCCTCCAAAACAGCCCACAATGCTACCCACGACGGAAGGGAAGACGGTGACTCGTGAACAGGGGAGATCGCCGGTGACTAAGCGGAGCAACAGTGATAGTGGCTGGGCGATGGGCTACCATCAAACAGCGGAGAAGGTCGCGAGGGAAAGAGAGTTGTGCGAGGGGGAGGGGTGTGCGCCGAACAGGGGGAATGAATGGGAATTACAAAAGGGGTTTTTGGTTTTTAAATGAAGGGAATGGTCTTTTTGCAAATATAAAAAAGTTACATTTGTAATTTAGTCCCTGTACTTTAGGTTATTTATGTTGAGACCCCCCACACACATTTATTTCTTTTCATTTTCATTTTTTGTGTGGTTTCTATTTAAAAATTTAGGGCATTACATTAAGTTTACAATGTTGTCTCATTACAAGAAAATAACAATTTTCTTACAAAACAAAATCTGGAGAAATTTCTCCTAGATATCACACGTATTTCTCACGAATTTCTTGCAAGGAGGATTCCTGTGCAAATTTCTCAAAAACTTTCTTATAGTAGATGTGTCCCCAAGAAAGTTCTACTAGAAATCTGAGAGAGATCGGCAAGAAAAAACTCGCCAACATGGCGAGAACCTATCACAAATATATTCTCATAGCACTTTGTCTGTGAGAAATGCAATTAGATTTTTCTCATGGCCAGATTTGTGAGAAACAATGCACCTACATGGCGGGAACTTGGCGCGAAGTTGTTCTTACAGCGATGTTTTCGTGAAAAAGATCTTCGTAAATGAAACACACTGCTTCTGGGTGATTTCTCACGAAAATATTTGTGAGAAACATCTTCGTAAATGAAATGCACCATTTGTGGGTTATTTCTCATGGAAATTGTCAGTGATAAACATTTCTCGCAAACAATTTTCGTGAGAAATTTGCAAATATCATCAACCCACAAGGCACCTTCTCCCATCTCGACTTTCACATTTTTGTTTCTTCCATTGGAAACTTTGGTAGGCCAAACTTTTTCCTTTTTGTTCTCTAAATTTCTTTGTTAATGTACAACTTCTAGGTTAGTTTTTGGTTGTTCTTTTTAGTTTTGTTTAAGTATATGATATTTGTGTTTAGCTATTTGATAATGTATAGAGTTGGTTTATGGTTTAGTTTGATGTGGGATAATTATGTTAAAATTCAAATTAAAATGTTCAAATTGGAGTGGATATAGATTTTTGTTGTTGAAATTTCTTTAGGATTTTTGTTGTATGATGGATGTATAGTGTTTGGATAATTTTTCATAATTTTTTTGAAATTTTTTATATGAATTTCAATTTTATGCTGTTTAGGACTAAATTTAATAAATTAAATTATGTATGATATCGTTTGCATTTGGGTAACTTTATTTGGGGCTTTCATTGTATGATCAATGTAACTAATTTGCATAATTTTTGGATTTTTTGAGTCACTTTGATTTAATGTATTTTCATGCATGTATGTTATTTAATGGATATATAATTATTGTTGAATATTGAAGCAATATGGAGATTCCTAAATATCATCATTAGATGTACAATATACTTCATCCCAATACTAAGATAGTTAGAGATGAGTTTTATGTAGGTGTTGAGGAATTCATTCAATTTGTTATTACTATTATTGTATGTGTTAAACAAGAGTTGAAGCAAGGAATATTAGGTTGAGTCTGTGTGCAAATGGTTTCAATTCCTTTGGAACAAATGCCAAGACATATTCTTGTTGGCCTGTTATTTTTACTCCATGCAATATTTCATTTGACATGTGTATGCGAAGAGAATATATGTTCTTAACAGTGATTATTCCTAATTCACATAATTCAAAAAGAAAAATTGATGTCTTCTTGCATATGACACTTCATTGAAAAAGAGCTTTGTTATGCAAGCTGCTCTTTTGTGAACTACCAATGCCTTTCCTACATATGGAATGTTATGCGAGCTGCTCTTAACAAGTTAAGCAAGTTTATTTTGCACCTAATCCCTGCACAACTGCAAACAAGTATGATTGATTACACGTCACTAAAACCAAGGCTAGGTACACAATTGATGTCTCATATGCCCCAGATACTCCTTTCTAAGACACACATCATCGCTCTCCAGAGTTAATTGTTGATGATGATTAGAATCATGAAGATTTGAGAGATAACATTGTAGCTACTTATAAGGAAGTGGATACACTAGTTAATCAAAAATTTATAATTGAAACTTATGATGATGACGATGATGATATAAAAGTAGTTGGCAGAGAAGTGGAAGAAGATGATTATAATAGCAGTGATTGGGAAACCGATGAGGATGGTCCTAGTGATTATGTACTACAAAGTGATTAAAATGACACAGGTTCAATATATATGTTTTTTCAATGCTTGTATATTAATTACTAGTTGTTCTTATAAGGAATCTCATACATGAAATTAATCATTCTTATAATTTTTAAGTGACATGATCAGCTAAATGTATATTATCCAAAAAATTAAAGTTACATTTGATAATGCTAATTATGGTTTTAAATTTTTTTTTATAACAAAAAAATTATAGTGTTTAAATATTTTTTTTAAAAGACATTTCTTTAGATGTCTTAATTACTAGTTGTTCTATTAATTTGTGTGTTACTTAATTAATTGTTATATTTTCTGTTAACTTATAATGTGTTATTCTATTGCATATAGGTCCACCAGTCAATTGCCTGTCCCCCATCCCTTGGGCCCCTCCTGGTACTTCTACAAGGATAGTTATTGATGTTTTAGTACCTCAAGATCACATGGATGATGATGATTAAATCTTTTCATATATAATTTTCACATATTAATGTTACATTTGATGTGATTTGTGTATATGTAATCTAATTTATCATTTTTGAATTTGATACATTCTGGTTTGCCATTATTGATTCTGTTTTTGATTTTAGGTTGTTTTTGAAAGTTTACAGATTAATGGATAAGCCTAAGAATTAATCCAACATTTTGCAATTACATATGTCTTCTCATGGAATTTCTCATGGATCATAAACATGAGAAATGAAATGCAATGTTTGACTCAAACAGTGTGTTTTGATGTTTCTGAAATTTTGTATTTCTCACGGACACAATCCGTGAGAAATGGAGTCGCGACTTGATGTGGTTAGTGATAACTACATAATTGAGTAATATAATTAACACTCTAAGCAGATATATGAGCTGTGTTTTATTACATTTGCAGCAGATTAACTGAATTTTCTTTATTGTTCTCAAAATAGATGAATTGGAAGTAATGCAAAGAAAAGAAAGAGAAATTCTAAGGCTAAAGTAACAAAGCTTAGCGCTGCAGCGCAGGAGGATGAAGCTACAGCGTCAAAAAAACGTGAGAAACATGAAAGCCAAGTCAGAAAGCATGGCGCCGCGGCCCCCATAATATTGCGTCGCAGCGCCCAAAGTCAGAGAACTCGGAGCCGCGGCGCCCATATCCCAGAGCCGCGGCGCTGCGACTAAATTTTAGGATTGTTGATTTCGCACACCCGAGCTGCAGCGCTGTAACCTAGAGCTACGGCGCCATGAGGACTAAGTCATTTAAATAGGTCGAAAAAGAGATAAAGAATGGACTTTTGCCCTGGAGATAGATGAACAGCTTAAGAGAGGCATCTTGACAGAGGAATTTGGTGGCTGGAGAAGTAAAGAGACAGGAACAACGGCTCCATAGTTTTTCTTCTTTCCTCTTTATCATATATGCTACCATCACTTCTGATTTATTTCCCTCTTCTGAATATGTTGAGTATAACTCAGTGATGGAGTAGTTTTTATCTAGGATTGCAAATTGAACCCACATGTAATCTAGTTTTGATTGATTCTCAATAAGTCATGTTTTATTCTCAATTACTTCCTCTCTTTTATGCTTATTGCAAGTAATATATTGGCCATAGATTAATTTAGGGAACCTTAGATTTACTGAAAAGGAGAAATTGGGGTTTTGCCATAAAGAGGGGAATGTGTGATCATTTAACGGAAGCGGTGAGATTGTATAGAATAGGAATATATCTATGCAACACATATGGCTGTTAAATAGGGATTTGCACTTAATGAACCACTTGATTAGGATTTACTCATAGGAATATAGGGTGAATTTAATTAAGGGTAACTCCATTTAATCTCGGAAGAGATAATTGGTTAGTTAAGAACCTGACTGGTAATTGAGGTAACTTGCTAACTATATTGGGGAGAGAAGTTAAGCTAGTAAAGTGTGGGGGAAATTTGCAGTCCTAGCCATTTGCAAAGTCATTATCTTACACCTCTAGTTATTTGATATTGATCTCTAGAATTGTTTTCAATTAGTTAATTAATTTGAACTGCTATCACTACTGGTTTGATTAAGATTAAGAAAAATAAAATTTAGTAGTTAACAAAATTCGTAAAGGTTCTTTATGGGAACGATAATTGTACTCATTCTATATTACTTGTCACGATAGCGTACACTTGCATTTGCATAGTTATAAAATCACGAACAGTTAGCGCTACAGTGCAAACTTCCCTAGTTTTTTGGACTCTTCTTTTGGGTGCTGCGGTGTCAAGTCATGAGAGCTGCGACTTTGTGCTTCCTAGAGCCTAGAAATTGATGTTCTCATAGAAAAAAAATCATGAGTAATTCTGTGAGAAATAAAACACACCATTTTTAATTAAGTTGTGCAAATTAGGGTTTTTGAAATTTGAATTTCTCATAGACACAATCTATGAGAAATTTCATGTGAACTGAAACGCATAGTTTCACTTAAGCAGTGTCAAATTATGGTTTCTAAAATTTGAATTTCTCATGGACAACATTCGTGAGAAATGCTTGTTATCTTCCATCCTCGCACCACAAACCCCAATTTCCTCTTTACTCCCTCTTCTCTCTTCCCTCTCTCTCACCGCCACCACTATCGTACAGTCGAGGAGGCCAACTGCTGCCATGACTAGTTCATTATCTGCCACCGATGCCCATAGCAACAAAGCACCATCTCTAGCCATGGTTCATCTCATTGATGACACTTCTCAAGCTTAGATACGCCCTTTGATAGGTAATTTTTCATACTCAATCATCTGCCAGCAATAGGTTATTTTATATTTCTTTCATCTTCATTTCTTGGTTATCTAGGGATTTGGGTCTGATTGTTTGAGTATGGTTCAACTGTAGTTTGGTTCTAGTTGAAGTCTTAGCATTGATATATTTTGGATTTAAGATGTTTATTAGTTGGATATTATCAAGCTGATTCGGGTAAACTCAAATTAAGTTTCTGATTTAGGGAAATGGGATTGTCTCTATTAATTGGATTTGGGTATACTCAGATTAGGTTTCTGTTTTTGGTATATATAGCTTTGGTTTTTCAAGTGGTGTTTTTTAAATAGAAATTATATGTTAGAGTCATAAGGAAGATATACATTTGTTACTATTGAATACGTGGAGCACATAATTTGTTTCATAAAATGTCCAAAAGAATTGGGTTCTATCTTGGTAAAGCACCAGCTTTGATTTTTCCCAATTATGTGTGCTTGCATATTATAGAATAGGCTTTTTCCATTTTCCCTCATTGGACTAGATCAACTAATTGTGGTGTTTATTCTAAGTAGGTATGACAATATATTACTATGGATAGATTATTGGTACATACCAACTATTTAGTTATATGTGCTCAACATGATTCAATTCTGCTTGCTTTCTGATTTTAGTAATGGTTAATTTGCATTACAATGATTGATTGTTATTCTATATGACTTGAATTCTTGGTAGTATATAGTTAAATGGTTATATGTATGTCCCAATGTTGATGTAAGTTAATTTCATCAAACTAAGTCAATCTTAAAGCAGGCTTTGGTGTTTTATATTCAAATTTATGATTTTGTTCCATTGATGACCTTGGTGTATTGAATAATATTGCATTGTTTGGGACTTAATTTATAATTATATACAATCTGTTGTTTCGTTATTTATATATGAAATAAATTAATGAACTCATGTTTTTACTATTTTTGCATAAATTCTTACTAAAGAGTGTGGTCAATTATGCTATATGAATAAAGGAGGGGTAATGACTAATTATTGAATTGTAAACTACAATTCGTAATTGTAGTTACATGAAAAAAGTGTGATTACCAATTTGCCATATAGTGAGTGTAATTGTACGATAAGCTAATTATACATACATAATTAACTTTTTGTTTACTTTATCTTCTTCAATGCAAGACATTGAAGATCTAAATATATATTTTATTGCTAGAATTATTGCATATCTAGTTAAGTTTAGAACTTAAGCAACGTTAAGGTGGCTAAATGCTTAGGTGCAATATGGTGTATTATAATTACAACACTTAGATATCTTTAATACTCAGGGTTACAAGTTCAAACCACAATCATAACAAAATGAGAAAAAAAAATGCTTACTTAAAAATTGATTAGAGCTCTACATTCAGGTATGTCAGGTGTTATACGTGATTATGGGCCCTCGAGTCAGAAGAGTAAGGGGAAGGTCGTAGTTTAGCCTTCTGACCTTGTGCCCCTAATGATTCCTACCCTGATGATGTCGGCACAGTCACTCACATCTTCTGCATCGACGCTAGATCCAATACGTATCGGGTTCGGTACCACTTATGAAGCCACAGCAACCCCGAGGGGACAGCATCCTCCACTGCTGAGGCGAGTCCCCACGTCTCAAACTCTCCCTCCCTTGACACCTAACCTTGTGACCCTAATGATTCCTACCCCGATGATGTCGGCACAGTCACTCACACCTTCTGCATCGATGCTAGATCCAATACGTCTCGGGTCCGGTGCCACTTATGAAGCCACAGCAACCCCAGGGGGACAGCATCCTCCACTGCTGAGGCGAGTTCCCACGTCTCAAACTCTCCCTCCCTTGACACTAAATCATTCGACGGGTGCTTATGGACGCAGCCTCATAGGAAGAAAGAGTAAGTATACTTATTATCCTATGTAGTTGTTTAACTAACCATTCTAAAGTAGTTTCCTATTACAAAAAAAAATTACAGCTTAATTCCTTACAAGGATCCCGTTAACTATCTGTTGTTTATCTACAAGTCGAGTTTTCAAGGGTCATGATATAACTTCACCCAAACTCCCCTTGAGGTGAAAAAGCACTAATGGAACTATTTTAAGGTATTAATCATATTTGTACAATATTTATTCGATTTACTTGATTTTCATAGTTACTAACTCTAACTCTATTATTTATAATGCAGACGTAGTGTACTTGGGAACCCTAGTACAAAGACGACACACATAAGATATGGCAGATCAAGTGCTCTGACAACTTATAGGTCACGTTAAAAGACATATGGATTAGGAAGACCATGGTCAAATGGATGGGCCTGAACATCTTGTCCCAGTTAAAGGTTATTTGGGACTCCCCAACTTACAAGGCAGCTTTGGAGAAAAACAAGATGAACTGCTCAATGGATCAGGGCATCTATTACGGTCGAAACAGATCCATCACCATCTCTGAGTATAAAAGGAAATTGGTAAGTTTTTAATAACTTATAACTTTAATTAATTGTACTTATTATTTCTTATTGTTTTAACACTTTAATTCATGGTTTGTAGACAAAAGAGTTGGGGATGGAGCTTAACGCCCTTGAGATCTTTCGTCATTTACAGCACAACGAGACCAAAGGCCGGGTGCATTCACATGCTGAGTACACTTTTGTAAATTAACTTAGATTTCATTAAACGTTAATGTTATATGTATCACTTTAATTATGTCTAAATTAATTTCTCACTAATTATGATTTAACTTATGCTAAAATCTTTTGAGGAGCTCAGGGTCTAGACTCAGTCCTCCTGTTCTTCCATTGATAACGACTGTTTATGGTTGATGTTGTTGATGGGAAGAATAAGAAGGGGCACATTTATGGGCTTACAAATATAGCGTTGAAGCAGCAGGAGTGGCTCAAGCATTCACTTATAATAATGCTCCTGTGCATGCCTTTCTCCCTGATCCCACTGATGGTGATGATGTGTCAAGTGGTGATCATAAATGTATATTTTTACATAATACGTTATATTTGATGTAATTCATATATATTTTTTTAATCAACTTAATAATATATTGAATTTGATTCACTTTGATTTGTTTTTGCTATTCTTTTAGATTATTTTTGAAAGTTAATAGGTTATTAGATAAGATAAAACAAAAATTTGGCATTTTTCTTTCAGAATTACTCACATACAACTAGGGGTGTCAAACAAGGCCAACCTGGCCCGTCAAGGGCTGGCCGAGCTTTAACGAGCTGGGCCAAAAAAGCCCTTTTATTAAAAGGGCCTAAAAAATCTAACCCAACTCTAATCCTACAGGGTTACAGGGTTAAACGAGCCTTAACGGGTCAGCACATGAAAAATTATAAAAAAATAAAATATTATAAAATTTCATAACAAAACAAAACAAAAACTATCAATCAATAATTCTCAATAATTATGTAAAATTTTTATTCATAACAAAACATCATCAATCCATAATATATTTATAGACTTAATCTCCACAAAGTTTTAAAGATAATAGTATAAAAGTTAGTAATAATAAGAAGAAAATTGAATAAGTTTCAAATTAATAAGCTTATCATTATTAACAAAACCATGCAACCAATTACGTATATAGATAAGGGCTTGCACATGATCTATTGGAAGAGAACATCGATATTTGTTGAGAACATGTGCAGCAATTCTAAAAGTCGATTCACTAATCACAGTAGTGATTGGAATACTTAGTATATCATATATCGCCTTTCATAATTATGAAAATTGATGTCTATGATCATTCTAATATTGTAAGACATATATTTTAAAAAAAGTGAAGTTCAAGTTTTGGCTCATCCAAATAAAGATTTAACTGGAACTTTCCATTATTTATCACAGATTGGCTCTCAAATAATGCATACTCCTATATCATTTCAAGCACAATGACAAAGAAATTCAATTAATAAATTAGTTATATTATACTATTAAAAAAAGAACATAAATTAAAATTTATAAATATTAAAAAAATAAAACTTACATTAAATACATCAAAGTCTTGCACTTAATTTTCATTTATTTTCTCACTTAACTACCAGTCTACCACAAAGTTTTGTAAAAAAAAAAAATTTAACAGGCAGGGCTAATCAAGGGCTAGCCCTTGACAAGCCGAGCCTTAAACGAGCTGGGTCAAAAACGGCCTTCGTTTTTTAGGGCTTGTTTTTTGGACTCAAAACCCATCTTAAGGGTTAAGATTGGCCCATCAGGCTCTGCCTTAATTGACACCCCTACAGACAACGTCTATAAGAATGTATTAAAATTTTTCTTTTTGTGTATATTTTTCTCAAACTTTCTCACGGACGTAACCCGTCAAAACTCATTCAATTTTTTCTTTATAGTGTCTATGAACAAAAAAAAATCAATATGAAAGTGCATCTTATCAATCGAAGAAAAACTGAGTCTCAATAATATCATTTTAAAAGTTTACAAATAGATTATAATATTAGATGTAATTTTTTAGGATGTTTTGAGATAGATTGTATTATAAGATAATGTGTTATGAGATTTTTTTTTTTGTTTCCTATAGTTTTATAAAATTGTTTAGAATGATAGCATAAAAGAATATTAAATTTCATATTTTAAAATAAAATATCTAAAAAAAACCGGATTAAATTAAGTGAAGCTTAAATAGAATTTTGATCCCTCTAATATTATAAATTTTTTAATTGTCTTTTTATTTTTAATTTAGACAATGTTGCTCTTTCTTATTTTAAAAAGTTTCAATTAAATCATTTTACTATATTTAATTTTGTCTATCTACACACAAAAAATGATGACGTTGCGTTTAATTAGCATATGTTGTGTACGTAAAGTGATTATTTAATAAATCATCAAATGAAATCAAGAAGAAAAACATAAAAAAAAAAAAGAAGAGGGGAAGGCAAAATCATATGTATCTATAGTAATTATACTTGATTATTTATAAAATAATTACTTTATATAAATAACAATCGGATCAATATGTTACTGCAACATTATCGTTTATAAATAAAATATGACATAAAAAAAAGAAACCAAACTAAAACTTATACATCTAAAACGAGTAAAACTATTTTAAGCCATTAAGTAATTAAGGTAGCTAATAATAAGAGTGCAGCTAGCAAACACCGAAAGTTAGTGATGATTGGTAGGCAATCCATTGAAAAAGAGGTTTGAGAAAGCGTAAAATGTCTTAAGAGAAGAAGAAAAGATGGCGACCAGCTAGATTTTTAGACGCATGCAAATTTTCCTAACCACACACCAAAATCTAAACTCTTCTCTCTAATACTTCTCCACAAATCCATTCTTCAATGTCTATCATTCAACTCTCTCTTTCAATCCAAACAAATTTTGGTTTAATTCCCACATTTAATTCTTTCTAATTTAAATAATGATATTTCTTTAATTTATTCATCAATTTAATCTAATTTTAAAATTCATTATAATAACGTTGTCTATTTAATTATTATGTTTAGGACTGTGAATAACCAATATAAAAAGTTATTTTGAATAAATATCCATTATTTTTATTTTATATATTCACATCAACCTTTAAAAATTATAATCAAACATAATATTAATTATACTCTTAAAAATAGTTTTGTAAAAATTTTATCAAATATAATTTTCACATTATTTAAACAATAATTTATTTACAACACCTACAGCGCAATAACTTTTACAAAGTCACAATATTCTCAAACAATCCTTACTCGTATCAATATTTAATTATAGTTTTCATTAAAGATTTAAATGAAATGAAATTATTAATTTGTAATTAATTATGATAAAAAATTTATAAAATTTTAAAACTATAAACAATTTTAATTTGTTTTTAAAATAAAAGTATATAAAAAGGAACAGGATAATTAAATATATTTTTTTTATAAAAAAAAGAACAAACAAAGAGTAATGGACTGGTGTGAATCGGAAGGTGGGTCAGCGTCCGTCATTTACGGCTATTCATTTGCTATTGACATATCGTCAGAGCTCAATTGATGTGATAACATGAAATTTAAGACAACCAATAATTGGGTTCCACGTCCCTCGTTGGCGTCACTTCCTCAGCAGTCATCACCGCCTTGAGCCTGATGGTTGATGAAGTGAGAAATTCTTAAATATATTAAGTACATAAAAATGAATATAATTAATTAATTAATTATATGTATATATTTATATTTATTTAAAATAAATTATTTTTTAAGATTTTTTAATTACATAATATTTTTTTATTATAAAAATATATACTTTTTTTAAAAAATTAAAAAATATTATAATTTAACTTAATTTTAAATTTAATTTTAGTTAAATTATTTATATATTTAATGTATCTTTTATAAAAAAAATAAAAAGTTTCTAAAACTCAAATTCAGTGGCCGAATATACAATTGGGTATATTTAACGCATACTCCTCAACATTTTTACCGTCCATAAGTCTATTTACAATTAAAAAAAATTTCATACATTATATTTTATAAATTGTATTATGATAATTTTGTGAAAATTGCCTGTCTTACAAGTAGGTGTATTTATGGTAGGTTGGTTTGGGTTTAAATTCAACTTAAATTTAATTTAAGAATTTCTTTTATATTTTATAATTTAAATTAATCTAACTCACAAGACTTATGATCAACTAACCTAACCCATGAAAATTCAGTTTGGGTTGGATTGATTTATCAATTTGAGGCAAAATTATTTAAAAAATTTTAAAATAAGAATATTATAAAATTTTAAATAACAGAAACAAATGTAAATAAGTTTATACTTTTAAAAGAAAAAAATATATGACAATAAAAATCTTAACTATAATAATAATAAAAAATATTCAAAAATAAACTAATTATTTACCATATTAAACCTTGTGAATTGCTTGAAAGTAGGATACTCTAAATTGGGGAGTGCAACAGTTTTATAAAACACTATTTGATTGAAAAAATGTGAATGAAATACCCACTAAATTGAATTGGGTCCATGCATCTAAGAAATAGTGAAAATTCTTGATCTCTCTCATTATTGCAATCAATTCGAAAATCCAGGATTTGAATTATTATAATAAATATATTCTAATTATTAGATAAATTAAATAAGATAAATTAAATAAAATTATAATTATCAAATTTTAAATTATAATAAAATTAGAAATAAAATAACTATAATTTTAGGTATTCACTTGTACTAAAAAGAAATATCAATTATTTCACAAAAAAAAAAAAAAGAAAGACTAATTGGTTATTTGACATAAAAGTTCTTCATTTAAACTCCTAAAATTTATTTAATGAATTCGTTCAACTATCTATATTAACAAATTAAAAAATAAATTTATATTAGTCATAATTTTTAATTTTATATTATATATTTCATATATATAATATATGAAATGATGTTTAATATTTTAAATTCTCAGTGGTATATTTCATATATAATAGTTATTTAAATAATAATAATAATAAATAATTGAGTTAGATTTAGTTATATTGTTTTATTATTTTTATTAACCTAAGCCCAATTCACCAAATATTTATTAAAAAAGGTCAACACAACCCATATACAAATTTAAACCAACTCAACTCATCGGTTTGGTTTGGACTGATCGGTTTAGTTTGGTTGGTTGGGGTTTTAAATAGCCTACCCATTAGCTACACGGCTCACGCCCCATTTTACTCATTTAATCATTTATTATCTGGATGTTTGTGAAAAAGTCATTGTCAACCAAAAGAGTATGATTTTCCACAATGACAAATAGAAACTTCTTTTGAAATTTTAAATTTGACAACTGGTTATAATATAGTATATCAAAAGATGTTATATTTTGTTTGTGTTGTTATCTCATAAGATTATATATTTTATATAAGTTGCCTTGGGTGTAATTAGGGATTTGGTGTGAGTTAAAACTACTATAGTAATCTCTCTTTATTTTGTTTAATAAAAAATTTTAAAAAATCAAAAATTTGACCCCACAACTCAAATTTTCTAAGTCCACCCGTGCTCAAATAATTCATTTATTTATTTTCTCTTAGTAATATTGATATAGAAGAAGAAACAAAAACACATTGAATAATTTTCAAAAACTTTCTTAGAATTAATAATAGACAAATTTAAATGTTCAAACACATTAAATAATTTTAGAAAACTTTTTATTATGAATAATAGACAAGTTTAAAAGTTCTCAATGGATATTTAAAATATATAAATGATTTAACTAAATTTAAATTTAAAATTATGTTAAGTAGTAATATTTTTTTAACTTTTAAGAAATGTTTGTATATATAAAAAATTATAAATTACAAAACAAAAGTTAAAAAAATTAAAAAAACTACTCTAGAGTATCTTTACTAGCTTAGCAACCCCCATTTTCATAATGGTGCTTTTTATGAGTAACAACACTTCGTAAGTAACTTTTATTTATTTATAATTTTTTGTTTTTAAAAAAAATTAAAAGAATCTAAAAAAATTAAAAGAACTTTTTTTTTACTTTTTATTTATTTATTTTCAGATAAGAAAAGTTATTTATTTATTTTTTACTTTTATTTATTTTATTTAAATTTTTTATATTCTTTTAAATTATTTATTAAAATAAAAATTATAAAAAAAATAAAAAATAAAAAACTACTCATCTAGTATTACTACTCCATATCACTTTATATAATAGATGAGAATAATGTGTAATTAAGATATCTCCCAAAGAAAAAAAAATAATTAATTTACTAATTATTTATTATTAATTTAATCCATTCATCTTTTATAAACTAGTTTAATTTTAAAATTTCTCCCATCAAGTCCTCTCCTTCCAATATCCTTACCGTCGAGAGTTTTTGTGTTGATTATATAAATTATATTAAGAGAAATTAATAATTTTCTTATATCAATACAAGTAATTTTATTTTAAAAATAAAATAAAAATAAATTTAAATATAATTATCGAACTCCAACTCATATCAAACTCTAACTCCAAGCGCTCGAGAAGACGATTTATTTTTTTTTAGGTTTGGCTTCTTTATTTTTATTAAATTAATTAGTTGCACCACTTCAATTCTAGGCCATATTTCATAAATATATATATATATATATTCTAAGCCATATTTATACATTTAGTTTAAATGAGCAAATATTTTAAATTAGCTTCAACTTTACACTATGAAATGTACAAGTCTATGTACACAATAAATTAAATACCTAATATATATATATATATATATATATATATGCATTAAGAAATTAATATTTCATAATACACATATATAAAAGAATATTTTAATACTAAATAATTGCCTAAAAACTTATACAAATAGTGTCTAAATGTTTCAAACTCCACTAGCATACATAAATTAACTCAACATTTAATTGCAGATTTATTTGTTTATTATATAAATCAAAAGAAACTAATTTTAACGAGTGCAAAATCAATAATTTGTGCTTTATTTGTTGTAAAAACATCAATAATTTACTTAAAACTCAGTTTATATATCATCTTAATGGATCATGCATACTTCTTTTACATATATGAATTAAAAAATGAATGATTTCATATATTTAATTGAAATTTAAAAATTAATATTAGTGCGAAAGTTGAAACTTGCCCAAATGCTCACTTAACTGTGGGTAAACACGGCATCATGAGAGACAATTAAAGTTTTTTCGTTTTTATAAAGGTGATTCTAATTCCTAAGACCAATGGCATATATAAAAGAGAAGTTGAATGTGACCAGACTACAAGGTTATTGGCATTTCTTTTTTGCATAGACAAAGGAAGAGGGAGATTTGGTGAATTAGGGCACAAAGATGAGAAAAGGGATGAACCCTAATCAATGTCCGGTACTTAGGGGAGTTCCATCTGCTTAAATGACACTGATTTGGTGAGAATAGCTAGCTTGCTTGGCCAAAGAGGGTACAAACTTTACAGCTAAAAAGATTAAAGTGTTTTATTTCCCACTGCATTATGCCCTTGAGTCAAGGGTTTGGTCCTTCTAATTCACTGCAAATGCACCCACTATATCTTATTCTTTAGTGTGAATTAAAGTTTTAATTCTTCAAATATATATTTTTTTCTTAAAATAATTCTTCACTTTTAAAATGCCTCAAAATGGTCATTCAATTTTACTTCTGTTATCAAAATAAACCATTCGTTGGTTTGTCTAACAAAAATGTCGATTGGATGACACAAATGCTAAGGTGGATATATCTTATGTGTCTCTTTCTTTTCCTTTTCCACATCAAAAGTTCTGTTAAACAAATTAATAGATGGACTATTTTGATAACCAAAGTAAAAATAAAAAACTATTTTAAAACATTTTAAAAGTGAGGGACCATTTTTGAAAAAATAAATAAATTTGAATGAAAATGTTAACTCACTCTATTATTTAAGCAAACTTCTCAACACATTTACTTAATTAGCCAAATATTTAGACATAAACATTTTATTAACTCATTTATTCAGTAATACTGTAATTAATTTTAAAACTACGGGTTACCAAGTTTGAAACCCAGTCAAAATTAAATAAAAAAACATAATAGATCCAACAAAAATGAAAGAAAAATAGCTAATAAGTTGATAAGTTACAAGATATTGATTTTAATATATAAAATTAAAACGAACATAATATTATTGGATTTTATTTTAATTTTTATTAATATTTTGTTTTTTTCTTAAATTCTTGAGTTTTTCTTATAAAAAAAATTTTAAAATTTAGATGTATTATATTTCATAATCGCATCTTATGAGATAAATTAGGAGAAACACCCTTTATAACAGTGATCTACCCATTTCAAGAGAATTATACCCACGCTATACTCACAAAAAAGGCTCGAACGACCTTTAACAAAAGAGTACCTGTACCTGAAACCGATATAGGTGGGTCATATGGAGCAAATACATATATGTGCATTGATACATATGAATGTGATATGCCTATCACTATCTAGCTAATTCAAGATATTTTGATCAATATCTAGATAGTTGAATTATAAATAAGATGTAATTAATCAAAATGCTTGATTTTTTATTTATTTTTGCAGTGTATTGTACATATATCAAATCAATTTAGATATATATATATATATATATATATATATATATAGGTCCAGAAAACTGCTAAATTTCAAATATCTAATTAATACTTATTTCACATCTTAATTGATCAAGTAACATAAAATGTAATCAAGTGCTCAATGAGGGGGAATTTGTATAAATAATAAAAAAATTAAATTCTTCGAAAATTTCTAGCTGGTAATGCAAACAATAACAAGCGAAAAGAAAAGCCAAAACAATAAAATAAATCCTGGAAGAAAGAGTTGAAGCTGAGGGAGACATTTTAACCAATTAAGATGAGCCTTTGTTATATTATCAACTTAGCTATTGCGTTATAAGTATATGGATTAATTAAAATCTTAAAGTGTCATGTCTTGTTTCAGATAACAAGTCCATCAAACATGAAGTCTTAACTACTAATTATCTCAAATGAGAAGTGTTAGTTATGTATCTTTTAGAAGTTAAGATGTCAAGGAAGCTAGCTAAAAAACAATAGTAGTTAAGCTATATTCTCATGCTTCTGTCTTTCAATTAATTCACTACACAAAAGACAAAATGCATGTGTTAATCATACTTATATATAATGGAATATTAGGATTATATGCTAAACTTATAATTTGATTAAATTTTAACATATATAGTTTTAGAGATCAAGATATACCTATAGTTTTTTTACTGAGTAATCTAAATTTTCACTTTCAACTTAACATATATATACATAGTTAATTATGTCATCATTTTTTTTTTGAAGTATAATTAATCCAACACAGAAGAGGGGTGAATTGGGTTTGCTCATACTATAATTACTTTGTGTAAAAAGCTCTTTAAATCAAAGATTATAATTAATATAACCAAGCAGCAAGAATATAATATGAGTAACCAGAAAGATATGTGATGAGTAAATAACCCAGTTATATGAAGGAAACAAAAAATAAATGAGTGATATTCTCATGAATTGGGGTTCACCATAAATTTCATATACATGACAATTTTTTATAATAAGAAATTAATTTCATACTTAATAAAAAAATGGTTTTAAATGTTTTCAAATGAAACTTGTTTGAGAAATTGTAACATATAAAATTCATGATAAACCTGAGTTCGTGAGGACATAACTCAAAATAAATGTGTTACAAAATTATATCTACAAGAAATAGTAGACTATAACACAAAACATATATATGCAATATTAACACCATATATATGAATCACATGCAAATGTAGATGTAATGACAGTTAAAGAAGATAAAGAGAAGAGTTTGAACACCGAGACAAGAGATTTTCATTATTTTCAAAGGTTTTCAAATATATCCACTAGTTTTTTCTTACTTACTAATAACAAATTACAAGGTTTGGTTTTTCTAAGTTCACCAGAAACACTGTCAATAACGATTTTCAAATGCTCAATGAAAGCACTCTTACACAACTCACAAAGTGAGATATATACAAATTAAATGCTGTTTATATCAAGTCAATTAGAGGCAGGAGAGTAGTTTGGTACTAAAAGAATTATATAGAAGTTCTCTAACATAAATTTGAAAATTTCATAATGTGTTGTAACTACCGTTGAGTTTTTATTTCAACGAAAAATTAATTCTTCTCTCAAAAAAAAAAAAATATATATATATATATATATTTATATCCTTAAATTATTTTATTTTTGCCAATTACCTTTACCTTGGATGAAGAGAACGTTATGAGAGAATTGAAAAAGAAACAGATAAAAATGAAATAGTTTCTATATATTTTTTGGAAGTTTGAAATTTTAATCAGGGAGGAAAAGGTAGAAGTAAATAGTAAGTTAACACCATTCATTTCCTTATAAACTCTTACATTTTGTTCTTCAAATTGGGAGTTAGAGAAGAGAATGACTCTGCTTTTGTTTTAAGAACTTGAGATTTATTTTTTACTCTAACATGAATTAATTTTAAAATATTTATAAGAATTACATAAGAAAATTTTTAATTTAATGTTTATTAAATAATTATTCAATTAAGAGAAAAATAGTTCCTTCATTCTATTCATAGAAAAGCACACATTCCTATTATTCCTACACCTCCCCCCACATTTCTCACACACCACATTATTTTATTCTTTTTTGGCTGACGTGGTTGGCTATGTCAGCATCCCTCTTTACTTTTCTTTCCATTTTCATTTTCTCACTGCAGACCCTGTGCTCTGAAACTTTCCCGTTGCTCCGGCGACGCCTCCTTTGCACTTTAGGTCAATAGACCAATAAATGATTTTTATATTTGAAACTCATTAGAAAAGAAGGGACAATTTACTAGAAATCAAATCATACAAAAACGATAAAGATAAAGAAGGTCCTAGCCCTGAAACTGCTATGAGGTGTTCAGAAATGGTTGAAGTAGATGAATAGGAGGATCACTAAGACTATAGCTCTTAGTAAATTTACCAAGGATGAAAATGATTTATTTGATATTATAGATGACTGGTTACAGAGGAATCATTTTGTTTTTGTAGGTTGGTTTGGTCTATTACTCTTTCCTTGTGCTTATTTCACCTTTGGGGGGGGGGGCTCTGCCATTAACACCTGTGGGAGAGTCAAGCGGGAATGAGAAAATTGGGAAAAGAGGCGGGGGGAAATTGGGGGAAGAGTAAGTTAGAGACGTGCTGTCATGTCAACCGAAATATTATTAAAATATCAAGATGTGGCAATATTATTTTTTATAATAAAATAATAAATATTAAAAATATATATATAAATGACGTAAAAAAAGATATAAATATTATTATTCTTTCAAGAGCAAGAGGCGTGAGAGAGGAGGGACCGTAACGTATGTGCTTCTTAATGAAAATGGTCAATTCACAGATAAATTAATGCTATCTTGCACCTAATTATTATTATTTTTTGAATAGTACCGTAAGAGAGATTAATTTTAGCATTAATAAAAATTAAATCTCTCGTAATATAACTTTATGAGTGCACTTTCTATATGATACATTTATAAAATGACTTCTGAGTATCAATATTTAGTAGCATTGTTTTTATTTTTTATTTTTTATTTTTTTATAATTTTTATTTTAAGAAATAAATTTTAAAAATTTTATAAAAAAATTTTAAAAATTTTAAAAAAATATACCTAACACATTAGTAAAAAATAATTTAAAAACATAATAAAATTTTTTTTTATTTTTTTGATTTTTTTAAATTTTTTAAATTTTTTTAAAAATAAAAATTTATAATTTTAAAAATTAAAAACATCTTCCTGCGTAGGCAATAAATCATCAAAAGAGTAAAACTTTTAAATGCTGACCAAAAAGTCAAAATACATAGTACCGATTGGGCCAACGCTAGTTATCTTTCACCTAATTTGACCACAAAGGCACACATGGGTCATTAAATCTGTACATCACATCAAGAACATTGCATGCAGGCGAGTCCAATGTCTGCATATAAATGTGTGGTCTTGTTTTTCATGACAGTGTGTGCGATTGGTTACTTTAAGTTCTTTAACTAATCATGACACTAACAGATACTAAAAAAGTTATAACCTAGGACACTGGGAATGAAGCTTCAAACTTCATAAAAAAAAGATGAGAGAGATTTATAGATGATGAGACTAATCCGACAGGTAATGAGGAACAAGAAGGCAGTAAATTGAAAGGCAATATCCTTTATTACATGAGTTAAAATAAGTACAACCTTAATTATTTCCTCATGAACACCCCAAAAGAAATAGGCAACAATAGCACGTTATTGTTATTGTCTTGGTACAAGAAGAGTCAAAGGTACTGTTCCCTCAAGGGGCAGTCAACCTCGCCGTTACCCATGTCCTGGGGCAGATTCATTCAGATATTGAGCAGTAGTACTACTTGGAGGTTGAATCCCTTTTCAAACTCCATAAAAAGTGGAAAGGCTCCTCAGGATGCTCACTTTTGCTTCAAGTAAAATTATATACTTCTCAATGCTCTTGAACAGACTGTGCGGGTCCATTCCATGGCTTCCAGGCACCGTCCTCTGAAGCTCCCTCAGCTTGGCTCTCGTGCCATTGGCCTTGTTTGCCAAACAAAACTTGGCCCTCCTCTTCCTTCCCCTTACATTCAAGCCCCCCCTTGCCCATATGGAACAACGCCTTGTGTTCATTTTGAGAGAGAAAAAAGAGAGAGAGAAGTGAAGAAAGAAGGAAAGAAATGGCAGATATGGCTTAATCAAGGGCTAGGGTGGATTTTTATATAGGCAAAATACTAGACTTTACGTGCAACTCTCTCACAAATAATTGATCTTACATTGATAGAGAATGATAGAGATCTGTCAATGTCCAACAATAGTTTTGTGCGTGGTGGATATTCACCATGAAACTTCACTATATATGACTGTAGAGTGATTAATTTCTTATGAAGAAACGATGAAAATTTGAGCAATGCCTTTCTAAACAACTTTACAGTTAGCATTCACTGAGAAGTTTAAGTTACGCAAAAGCTGGAAGAAAAAAAGAAGAAAATAAACAGTGATTCCAAAAACTGTCCCCACCACGGCACCACAATTCCAAAAAGTAAATCATTCACTTCAAAATTAAAGAATTCACAAGGAATTAATTATCGGTGACTTATCCTAAAAAAATTGACGAAGTTAAAATCAAACTTAAAATATTACATCTAATTATATGCTACACACACTTTTCTACTACTAACCAACTCGTTTGGGTTAAATTTCAAATTGTTTTGATGTTATGGGAATATGGAACCCAAGTACTATATAACCAGTTCTTTCCCCACAAGTGTCAATTTCTTTACCTACACATGCTTATAATTTATGGCTTTAAATGTCTCTTGAAATGGAGTAGTTAGAATGTACCACTTCCATTTTAAATGTTCATGGTGGAAACACAACTTAAACCAAATAATTTACTGTTGATGAACAGGAAATCACAGCTCAAATTAGATATGAATGAATGAATATGCATTTGTTTGGGGAAGACGGGGAATAGTATTGACCATCTCATATGCAGTCTCTTTCACAGCAGCGCTCGTGCGTCTGTCTCCCGCGTATATTTGGCTTTGAGGATGGAATTGCAGGAAAAGAGGGAAATCAAATGGGAAGATAAATCACGTTCCTTACCTTGTTTGGTTCTACCAGCAACCACAGAAAAGGACACTAATGCTTAGAGAGAGAGAGAGAGAGAGAGAGAGAGAGAGA
>JASKGM010086732.1:4435-25361 GCA_034509205.1 Ceratonia siliqua | reverse complement strand
AGAGAGAGAGAGAGAGAGAGAGAGAGAGAGAGAATAATCATATTTTAATTCCATAGGACCCACCAAGAACCAAACATATTGGGAGGGAAAATTGCTTACCCATTCACTCTTTTGCTTTCTTGTGAAAGGTAAAGATTGGAGACAAATCATGAAGAAAGGTTCCTATTAATTGGTTCATTTAATAAAATCTTAATATGAGTATTTTTTATTTTTAAATTATTTAATTTTTTTATAAAAATAAAAATATATCAGTATTTTTTTAATCTCATTCTAAGTTTGTGTTAAGAATAAATTATTTTTTATAAGAAAGTTAAATATTACATTAAAAATAAAGAATACAGACTATTATATATTAAACTTTAAGAAAAAGAAAATAATTAACCTTATTAAGATTTCATATAAATTAGCACAGGAATAAAAAAAACACTTAAATGTCATGTTGTGATAGAGTTTGATTAAATTTGCATATTCTATATAAAAAAGATGTTATTTTTATTCATGTAAATCTAAAAGTAGTATATCTTTAAACAACGTCTGATGGGGTTTAAATTTTTTTAGCATATGAATGCTATTGAATAGTACGAAAAGATGGTACTAATCTTTACAAGATATTATATCTGAAAAGATGAAAATAATTTTTTTTAAAATGCCTTTTCTTTTCCCAACTGCATCGCATTCTCGCTTGTTAAATCTAATCGAAAGAGTTGTGGTGGTACAATTATAAAGATAGATGATGGTACAAGTTGAAATAGGGGAGTCTCCATAATTCAAATCAGCAGCTGATCAAACTTTTTATTTTGCGCCTCATCCTTCAACTGCTGACAAGTTCCAATCAAAGGAGGAGTGGTTGTGGCGTAAAAGCTCAGTGCGGGAGACATGGAGACGAGGACAATGTACTTCTAAAGTCAATAATACGAGTTTGTACTGAAAAAGGAACCAGAGGTCCAGAACTCATCCTCTCCATCACTTCCAACACCCATTACAAGAATGCATTATTATAATTATTCAAGAAACAGGAAAATAAATCATTCATCGTCATTGAATCATTTCATTGAATAGCATGGAGGCCGTAAATGGCTTGACTCTAGTGCGTTTGGAAGCTTATCTGTTATCTGTGATTCTGTATGACGACAGAAAGGGTCTTTTTCTAACTTCGGTGAGTATCTGAAACTGGCCAAGACACCAGCCTAGCCCAGATAAAGATTGATGGTGTAGAAACTGCATTATTATTGGTATTATTATAATTTCCACGCGAGTGTGACACAGAAAGAGTTGACGGAGGGGGAAGGCACTGGGTATTTAGGTAGGGTGCATTTAATGCCACACACGTGCACAGATGAGGTAGGGGCCTTCATTAGGGGTCAGCAACCTTTTTCTACCACTACTTCTCTTTCATGGTAAGGTTATACTCATAAGCAATTTCATAAGACTTGTCTTTTTCATTGGATCCATGTCCTCCTCAAGTTTAACTTTCAAAAAATTTCCAGCTATCACCGCAGACTACCCCTTTTTATCCATAATATAATAACCGTTAAGTAAAATCAAAACTCCATTCTTTTCTTATCCTTTAATCATATTCTCATTACTTTTTTCATACCTTTCTTACATCTCATTTTTAATTTTTAATATATTATAAAATTATAATAATAATAAAAAATTATAAATAATAAAATTATAAATATAAGAGAAATTATAAAAATAATGAAGAAAAAATAATATTTGAGTTTCATTACTCCAAAGATTATGTTTATTTCTTTCTAAACTGTCATTATTATTAAGGATTAGTTAACACACATTGTTTACCCTAACCACCACATTACTTCTAACAATTTTAAAATATGATGACTTTTAAAAGCACTTGAATAAAATTAACTCTTCAATCAAAATTTTACATTGTAATATAACTATAGGTACGGACGGAACTAGGTTATGGAGTTTAGGGGCAATGACCCCCTCCCAAAAAAAAGTTATTATATATAATATAATTACTTCCCCCAAAATTATCATATTACCCTCCTTAAAATTTTTATATTATCCCTCCTAAAATTTATAAAAATATCACTTAAATTTATAAATACATCATTCATATATAATTAAATATTATTTTATTCCCTTATTATTTTTTTTGTTCTTATTAATTTGTATAATGTTAACTTTATATATATATTAAGATTTACGTATTAATAATTTATTGGTTAAGTTATAAATTTAAAAGTGAAAATAAAAATTAAGTAGTGTATATAATGGTGAAAGAAGTCAAATTTTTATAGCATCATTTTTTTATTAGTGGCAATAATTTAATTGTCTTATAATAATTATCACACTATTAAGAATAATTTAGTACATTATTTTAATTTATCTGAATAACTTCAATGTTAAGGAAAATATTCAAGATATGTGATTCATTGCATTCAAGATACATATGTACAATTAAAGTATAATAGGTAATTAATAAATATTTTTATACTACTCTTTTAACTTTTTTTAAAAGATAGTATATAGTTAAAATTTTTAATTTAAAATAATAATTTTTATTTGAAAAATAAATTAACAAACATATTTACATGTAAAAAATTTAATTATGAATAATAATAAAGTAGTATAAATTAATAAATCATTGTAGATTGAAAACTTATTTTTTTTATAATTCACTATTAAATTTATATGTAAAAAATTTGCCCCCCTCGATCATTTTTCTGGTTCCGTCCCTGACTATAGGTTGTTTGATGCCAAAGTGAACATTAGAAGGAATTTTACTAGAGTAGAGTAGGAGAAAGGCGAATCGTAATGCAAGGATCAGAAACCATGGGAATGGTACTAAACACAGAAACAATACCGAACTAAACAATGGAAATGCGAATGATACACTGCATCAGTGGGTTTGCATCAGTAAAGAGGGAGCATGATAATCAAGGGCCGTAACATGTCAATGGACAGTGGCAGCCAGATTTGGTAGAGTACCACTACGAGATCTTCGGGGGTTGTACTTAAAAAGTCGCTAACTATCACAGATATGAAAGTGACGTCTCTTTCCTCCATAATCCACCCAAGGACTTTCCCTGACCCCAGCACTATTCCCCCTTTCTGTGGGGGTAAAACACAGCAGGCTCACATCCAGTATTGCCAGAGTAAAAAATGGGGACTGGGATTTGAAGTTTTACCAACTACAGTTGAAGGACCACGGCAGGCCAGTAAGCAGTAGAGTTGGCCAAGAAAGACCAGGTACATGGGTTGATAATGTAACAGCATGAGTAGCTCCTTCAAAATTTATATTTGGTAAGAATGCTCTTAAAGTGCTAACTCTCTTCTTAGCCTTTCAATGATTCTGATTTATGAAAATGCCTTATCATAACTTGAAAATTGTAATGATAGTGACTATACAGGTGAGCTCTAAGTAAACAAGAAATATCTCATCAGCAATAAACGTTAAAAACAGTAAACATCACAGAGCTTCACTATCTGGCCTCCAAACAACTACAAAGATCAAAAAGATAAAAGGAACTTCTGTCATGAAAGAAAGGGGCCCCGTGATTTGTGGGGTGCGCGAGCCAGGTAGAATCATACTAACTAAGAGAACCAAGGAACAAAGTTCAGGCTTCTAAATACAAATGCTTTCCTAATGCTACTGATGATGTTATCCTCAATTATCTGGCAAAATGTACTGTTCTTATAAAACCTATGCAATTTTTTCATTTTGTAATTGCCAGTAAACTTTATCTTAACTAATAACGCAAGCAAATCAGCTTCAAACTCCCCATGATTGGTGGACACGACATTTCAACATCGTCTTAATCAAAAACATTATTTGTTCCACTTGAAAGATACAACCAAGGTTACAGAACTTAATCAGAATTTGTAACCTTCATTCAGACACACGAAATGACGAAACAAAAACATGACTAATAATTAGATAATGCTACATCGAATTTGGATCTGGTCCTTTTTTGCCGGATCCTGATCCCCGCTACATCCATGACAAATATCATTCTAGTAGGTACAAGTGCGGTGATGCTGCTTATTGCCGTATGCAGTTTGTTATGCTTAACTATTAAACAAAACATTGAACTGCTTGAACTGTTGAAAGGAGTGCCATGTCTTACCATGACAATATCATTCAATGTATTTGAGCTGGCCTCTCAGTCTAATCATTTAGAAAACCATTTAGGCACAAAAAGTTAAATTCCACTGATTCCACTGGTCTAAGTAATTCTTAATTTAGAATCTAGCCAGTAGAACTCCATGCCAAAGCTACACCGATTGAAGATGTTCAAACTACCAATTGAACTAACTCAACCATAATAAAGCAGGTTATCAAAGTAAGTTAAGACTAACAATGACATATAATGTTCTATCTAAAGAGGAGGAGGGTGACTATAAAAATTCCAGATACATTCATCATATGTACATCTAAAACAACAAGCTCACATAGGTGAATACTTCTATCTTCACATTTGTCCAAAAGTTTCAATTAACAGCTCTCAGCTGTGAGTTGAGGGTCACTTTCCCTGCAGCAGAAAAGAAGCACCTCATGTTTCTGCTGGATTTCAATTATATGCATGCAGTACAGCTTCCAACTGAGGCGTACAATAATACTACAATTCTAGAGATAAAATCCCCATACTAAAATTCTTAGAAAATCAGTGACACATCATCAGGCTACTCAATACAAGCATGTCCAAATCAAAGGTCTCCCTCAGTTACCACAACCTTTAGATCAGCAAAGCTATAAGCGATTAATATTCAAGACAATTTTTACTTCAAAAGTTTTCCTCTGATATCTAATGCTTTGTCAAGTTGGCACAGAACTTCGTGTAACATTGTGGTGAATCTCACAACTTAGTCAGCAACCATTGGCATTAAATTTGACTAACATAATATATAATAAATTGAGGTGGTTAAAGGAGTCAACTAATGCATATTATGAGACAAAGATTGTACCTGAAGCAGAAGCACAGTAACAACTTTGGTACATAGTGTGCTTCATAGTTTCCCTGTGACTCTGAGTATGTTGATCGGAGAGGCCTGTCTGAGGAAGGCGGTTTTCAGACTTTTGGTTTACATTTCCTATATGATCAGTTGATTGGTTGACGTTTACACTCAATCTTCTGGTTGAAACAGCCATCCTTATCATTCCATAGTACTGCAAAGATTCTGTGATTCAGAAAAGCATCACAATAGAAGTCACAATACAACCAATGAGCAAATGAACGAGGTTAAACTTAAGGCAAGAATTTTTTCTTAACATAAAAGATAAAGAGATCAGAAAATAAGAAGATACACATCAAAATTAGATATATCATCAGAAAACTGTGGTGTTAAACCAATACAGTCAGACGACTGTGACAACGCATATCCTCGGATCTCTTTTCTTCTTTTTTAATATAACTTCTTAAATATGAGTTGTATCAAACAAGAATGACCTCTTTAACTTTAACTGACAGGGCAACATGGTATACATCTCCAAGAAAGAGTAGGACTTCACAAGAAGATGTGAGACAAGGCAGCAGAGTTCCTGATTCCCCAAAGCGAGCAAATAAACCTGCCTTAAGTTTATTTCTTTTTTATAGAAAGCTCCAACTTATTAAAAGTTAAAACTAATTACTTTCTTCAATTTTGCCTACCTCAAGGTTCACTTTTCCATACTTCCAGTTCAACCAAAACAATTATCCTTGGTATGTCTGTTTAGGTTCCAATCTCCAACATAAGTTGACAATATACTCCAAAAATGTGGATAAAAAGCATTCAAATAATCTACCAAACATAGTGCAAAGTAGATGAGATCAAGAGACTAGCAAGATGCCATGATGAGGTACAAAATCCAATAAAATTGAAATCTCAGTTCAATTTTTTACTATTTTGTAATCGTATCCAAATTATAAAGGATTAAAGATACCTCTTTCTAAATTTTCATATTCTGCCAGTAACTGATTTCTTTTTTCTTTTTGATCATTACTTGTTTTTCTCTATTTGTTCCAAGACAATTGAGTAAGTCATTAACGACAAAAAGTGAAATTAATACTGCAGACAGATAATGTAATCACAAATATGCCAATTCCCTGTTTTGGTGTCCAATTTAAAGATGTTCATTCATCCACTGCGGTGGAGAGAATTGATTTAGATGTGAAAAAAATATAATGAGTAGATTTACTTAACAAGAAAGTAGTTAAATGGAGACGGAGGGAGACGCATAGAGAATCCCACACTGGAGGCAACAGATCTTTCTGCCTCCTCAAACCATAACCCCTTCTCAGTAAACCAGAGAAACAATCAAATCCAATCTGTTTCCTTTTCTCTTGTGAAACAATTAGTGGGACTGACCTTCATTGTCAGCATTGCTGGCCATTACTAAATGAAATACAAAAGAAAAGGTGCCTCATAATTGAAAGTGCTTTTTGCACAAACAAATTGTTTAAGTATTGCCAAATACTGGGAAACACTTCTTGGACATCCAAAACATAAAAAATTGACAACTGACAAATATGAACTGCATATCGAGAAACAGAACAATATTATTTCATATAAGTGTGAAGACTCTCTTTGTAGTGTCCATCTCCACTCCAAAAATGCCAAAATAAGCCTAGCGAAAGAGCATCCAAGATTTTCATGAATAAGTCAAAAAACTTAAGAACACAGTTCTAGATGTTGGACAATGCAATTGTAGGTGATTGTCTAGATCTTCGCACTACTTACTAAATTGATTGGTAAAACAAACCTATGCTTGAAATACTGTCCCTTTTAATCTTCACTTAAGACTGACAAATGACGTATTCGGTACACTTCTTGCTAACTGATTAGTCGAATTACCCTAAACAAGAAATACTCTCTCTTTTAAGCTTTATCTGGTATTCGTAGAAGACATTTGCATGAACATCAAGACTAATTATCCACATTAAGGATCTGTTTCGTACACTATATCTTACATTTATGGTATCTTAGATACCATGGTATAGGAAACTAAGGTATAAGATATCATTATATCAAAGATTTTGGTATGACAACTGAAAATTGTTAAAAATAAATAATACAATTGGCATTTTATAGAAGTTAGTAAGCTAAAAATCTATGCATGTGACCTGTGAGATTCCCATAAGTTTTGGGTGGTATCACAAAATGGTGTCACCCTATACCTACGGGTATCTTGATGACACCATGCATTTTAAATGTGTGTACTATGTACCAAACATATGCTTCTCAAATGCCTCATGACATCTAAGATAACAATATGAAAATGACGATGTACCAAATAGCTCCTAAATGAAAAAGATCTTCTAAAAGTTGCAAGGCATATATTATCAAAGCCTAATATTTTTCTTTTGAAGCTTCCATACGCTAACATAAACACACACATACATCTATATTCTTCTATACTAAAAGATCTTCAAACCTGACCGTCCCATCTAATGATCAATCACAACATGCCTTCATTCTTTAGTCTAAGTTTTTAAATTCAACTACTAATCTGCAACCGTTAACGATGCTTCTATGATGGTAAATTTTGCAATTTCAAATTTAGCTATTGTGATCTTCCTTGAATTCATGGCATCCTAAATAGCAGGGGAAAAATTGTCAGACAGAACACCGCCACTTCTTACTTTTCTGAGACTTCAACAAGCTATTTATCGAACATTCTATGGTTAAGTTGTGAGGTGAAATAGATGAATCAGTGAGAAAAAAGAAAATAAATAGTCTCACCTATTCAATCTTGAAACAGAGACCAGGTTAAATGCACCAGCCAAAGCATTATTCTAACTAAAAATTCCAGGACACAGCTGATACCAGAAAAAGCTACAGTAGTAAGTAAAAAACTGAAAAGTCATATTACACGAATGTTAACAAGAAAGGCTATAGCTATAAAAATTCAGAGCAGCAAAAATGTGTCACCAGCTTTAGCCAACCGAGATATTCTACGATCCATAGCAAAGAAATATAGGAAGTGTACCTTGGGTCAAATGAGGAGGACCAAACATGGGAGCATACATATAAACATCAGATTTCATATACTCCCCAACTTGATCCAGAAACGGCTTGTTTTCTATTATGGGTTTTTTCAATTCCACCACTGACAACATCAACAGCCACTCCATTAAGCAAAACCCAACACAAATCAAATGTAAAAAGGAAAAAAAGCATTGCATATAAACTAACCTTTAGCAGAAGAAGGGAGAGTGTCGGGTGATCGAAAATCAAAGGGCAGAGGAGAGAGGAGAGGAGCATACATGAAAGTATCGCACTTGAGATAATCGACGACCCTTTTCAGAAAATGCTTCTTTCCACGCTTAAGAGCTTTCTTGTTTCGAACTCGAAGGCGCGCTCTATTTTCCATTTCTCACTTCACTATGAAACCGAAAATGGAAGACCTGGTTCAAGAGGGAATGAATTTGGTTTGCTGCAAAGTGCCAACGTTGTGGCAGTTAGAGAAACGTTCCAGAAGCAAAACGTGTCGACTTGAGAAACTGCCACTGTCACGTGTCATTTTGCTTTATAGCCCGAGGTCACCCGGGCCGACACGATAAGGTTGGGTCCAATATATAAGTAGGCCCACTTGATAGCCCAGTATATTACCACACCTTAAATACTGTATACCGAAACATGGGATGGCCCAAAAGAAATGCATAACAAAACGTGAAGGAATATCATGTCGTTCACAATCACATATGTTGTATAGCATACATGTTCTTATTCAAATTTTGTGAAATAAATTATTTAATTGATTTTTTTGATAGAATTAATTAATTATTTATTTATTCAATTTAAAAAGATTATATATATATATATATATATATATATATATATATATATTATTGTTCATTTCATAATCATTTATCTTTATTTAAATATTAAATTAAGTAAATAATTCATTTGGTAAGATTTGAATGAAAAAATATACCATATGAATACAAAAAGAGAAATGATAGATGTATACTATTTAAAAAATACATCATCATATATCACTACTTAAATTATAACACGTCACTTTTTAATAAAAAAATATTTTTTTATTTTTTATCTTTTCTCTCTTTTTTTATGGTATATAGAAATATACAAATATGTGGTATACACATATCATTCCTCGTTCAAAAAAAATATAATATATTATGTTGCATTATATCATTTTTAATTTATTAATATTATTTACACAAATTTTATTTATAAATTATTCAAAAGTAATCCCATTTATATATTTTTCTATTAAATTTATCAATTTGTACATAATTTATAAATAACATTTTTATTATTATTACTCTTTTTAGTCAATATATCAAGAAGTTTATTATCATAGAAAGTGGCACCATTTACATATCTGTGATCACTCTTTATAAATATAAAAAAAATGTGTTAAATAAACTCTTTAGATTCCTTTCATAGAAAACTTTTGGTTCTGTTTTTAAAAATAGTATTTTTATTTTATAAAAATAAAAAAACTTATTTAGATAATTATTTTCATCAGTTGTTTTCAAAAACTGTTTTCAAAAATAATAACTAAAAAATAAAAAAAATAAAATTTTTTTAACTTATTTTTATCATCTGTTTTATAAAAAATATAAAAAATAACTGATAAAAAATATTTTTATCTAAATAAATTTTTTATTTTTTTTTATAAAATTATTTTTAATAATTATTTTAAAAAATAATAAAATAAAAATCATTCCCTTAATCATTTCATTATTCATATATTTGC
Organism: Ceratonia siliqua; assembly: GCA_034509205.1. Lineage (NCBI taxonomy): Eukaryota > Viridiplantae > Streptophyta > Magnoliopsida > Fabales > Fabaceae > Ceratonia > Ceratonia siliqua. The sequence continues at coordinate 15,682 of JASKGM010086732.1, read as the reverse complement.
CTACTTTTGCAGGAGTGGAAATTAATCATTTTTCAAGTGAACTTCGATCTTGTGAACGCCTCGGTAACTGATCTTAGCTTTCACTTATTGAATAAATAAGTTTTGTTTGCTGCTATTTAAGATAAATAAATTTAATTCATAAGTGATGCACAAACAAAAATGATTGAATCTGAATTAAGTTGTTGCATTTAATTTTTTTTATCAAATTCAAATATAATCACCTTAATAATTTATGCATAATTTATAAATATCTCTAAAATTTTTTGATGAACTAAAAGGAATATAAATGTTATGATATACTATTTTCAGATAAAATTTTTAAAGTATTAAACAATAATTAATGATAAATAATTTTGTTACGCACTAATACCTTGTAAGTACCCAAAAAAAAATCCATTATAACATAGTGTTAACATATTAATATTATGTTTTTTTTACGCAAAAAGTTCATTATATGGGAAGTTAAAGGTGAGAAAAAGAAAGGGTAGAAATACCTCAAACTCACCTCAACTCATCATTTTTTTCCCACAGTGCTTCAATTAAGAATCATAATACCATGTCGTTTTAACAATTCTCTCAATTCACACGTTTATTTATTTATTTAATAGTTCGTACATAACCTATCTTAATTTTAACTTTTTTTTACTATTATTAAAACAAAATTATTTGAAGTACTTATCATTAGCTAACTCCTTCCATTAGCAATTGCCTATTTAGAGTAGTATTACTATTAACTGATGCATAATCTTAAAGGAATAGAAAAGGTCATCTCCTCAAAAGGTAAAGCAATAACAGAATAGGAGGTTTTGCTTCAATAAGGATATATGTAAACATATAACAACATTAATATAGCGACCTTAAAGAATCGAACCACGTATACATGGCCCCTCTTGTGCCCAACTAAAACACCAAAACACAAATAAAGTAAGATATATTAATTAGAAGCTACGTCTTTAATTTAAGTTAATTAATTTCTCCATCATCTTTCTATTCAGAGAGATATCAATTTTCTACAGTTGGTTTTGATGAGACTGGCCTTAGACCGTGTTTGAGTGCTGCTTTCCACACAAAATCAATTCTTTCAACGTCTATGGCCCCTACTTCATGATGAGTCCAACCTTCAAGGCTATGTACCATTCCTCCTGCATGGCACGCATGGACTATTCCTCTCTCCATCGTGTACTGCATCAAACAAAACCCATCAAGAAGAACCAATTACTCAGAATCATATAATATTATAGTTTCATAGATAGATGCAATCTCAGAAACATAAACACACTGCTGTCATTGCTCACCTCACAGCAGCCAAGGCCTTCCACATCATCAGGAATTCTCATGGCCGCTAGATCACCATAAGTGCAGTCTCTTCTAAACGCTAAGATGGGTGGAACAACAAATTGATGAAAATGTGTTCCCCGTGGAGCCCAGCTTTGCTCTCTTGGCGTGATCCACTTACCGACAATCCAGGTCTGCAGTAACATAAATAATCAAGAATGCAAATTCAATGGTTTTCTCTCGGTCAGTTCTATCAATTCTTTGGCACATAATTGTTCAAATTTGAGTGACCATCCTATAAGTTCCAAAAGCTTTTAATGAACTTTGAAGTTCTGTGTTTTGGTATTTGTAGGAATTAACTAGGAGTAAGAAACCTTGTTAAACTTCTGTAAAGTTCACTCCTGCCTGGCTTGTACATAGTTAAGTAGTGCTTGGGCATAAAGAATCAGTCAGGTATATTGGCTTATTACCTTGCAGTTTTGTGCCGCCTGGTACTTTGTCACCTGCACAAGATAGCTTTGATATTCTGGAGAGGCTTCTTTTTGAATCCTCTGAAATCTATCCGTTGAACCAGTTAACATCTACAACAATGTAGCTTTCAGCCCATTAGTAATCGATCGGAGCATAATCTATAAAACTATATCGTAAGCTCATTATTATAAGGAACAGATCTAATAAAGCATGAAAGTATTTGACCAAATTTTATAACGTGAATAAACCACATGCATGAATGGCTCAAGCCAGTATTTTTTTTGTCGACCAGCCTTTGTTGGGTTGTTCATTAATTTTGTCATCATTTTTAGCACATGGTTGATGGTTGCCCAGCCAGCTCCATACGGTAGGCCATGCTTGAAATGGTGCTAGAAAAGTTGAGGAAGATATGGACCTCACGACATGTGCATAGAGTTCCTACCTGTCATTGTCACTGTATGGTTGCAACTTGCTAAAAAGTGAAAAGTAGGTCGAGAAATTAATTGGATGTAGGTGAGCAACGACAAATTTCTCATTAATATTTCGACGTACTTAATGACAGGATAGGCCTCTAGGAGAAATTACATAAATTGAAATAGAGCCAATTTATAAAGTAACGCTATTTCAAAAACTATATCATATTTAATACATTCGTGTAAGAGACGAAATAATACTTTAATTTTTATATAAATATAATATATTTTATTATATCAAGTATTAGTATCATGTCGAAGTTTGTTTTTCTTACAAGCCAATATTATCAAAAGAAAAAGACTTTAATTAGTAATTAGGTTATGGAGATGTTAGCTACAATTTCACTCCTTATAAGTGCAATGACGTACAGAAATTAATGATAATGGTAGGTAGGGAGAATACTTACAAGAACTCTCACTTTCCTTCGGCAAAGGTAGAGGGCAATTGCTCTTCCAAGCTTGGAAGTAGCTCCAGATAGAAACACCTCTTCCACATCTTGAGGAAGTTCATTGAGGATGACAGCAGCAGTTAGGGTGTTTCCATGAACAACTCTAACTCTAAGGTTTGGATGCTTGTCCACAAAAAGCTTTCCACCCCCGTTTAGAGATTCATTCTGTACACAATCAATAATATATAAGAATTTGCAAAAAAATTGAAAGCAAGAATTCAATTCCCGTTTTGGTAACATTAAATATGATTGACCCCTTCTGTCCTCTACAAGATCTTTTGAACCTATCACTGATCATTGAATTTGATATTTATTAGCCACAATGGTAATGGTGATTTTTGGAAAGTCAGATACTGCAAAGTTGAACATCATAAAAATCATCTATATGGCATGCGCGTTAGATCTCTGAGTTCTTCATTAAATAATATTACTGCAAGTAGAAGAACTTTTTTTTTTTTAAATTAGAGCGACATCATTATATCCCTAGAAAATATGGCATGTACGTATTTGGTTCCTTTTTTTTTCCTTAATTTAATAGCGACAAATGTAGGCTAAGTGTCTGTATCTATTATCTAACATGTCCTGGAATTTATAAACACTCCTATTACTTTATACTTAACTAAATCACTTAAATGATTCAATCTTTATTTGGGCTTAAATGATTCAATCTTTATTTGGGCAGTTAAGCAAATTAAAGCTTATGGACCTCCAATGCTTATCGTTGGCAGACGGATTTGTCCTTTAGAGCAGCTAGCAGGTGCCTCTATAGGTGAAAGCTCCAGTTCCTTTATTGAATTTTAAAACCCTCAACAACCATGCTCAGAACACCAGAACTCAGTTAATTAAGTTCACTTTCATTTTTTTTTTTTCGTTTGTCCACTAGCGAGACACGACGACATAAATAAAAGTTCACAATGCAAACCTTATTCAAAGCAGCGAGGCTGATGACTTTGACCCCAATTTTATCAGCCCTGAGGATTGCTTGCTCAATATGCTTATTGATTCCCTTAGTAGCAAACGGTAAGAAATACTGTAAAAACAACATAAAAAGATAAACATGATAGATAAGAAGAAACCACTATTTTTGTTCTTGCAGCATTTATAGTGGACTGGTTAAAGAAATGAAGATAGATTTCTGAGACCCACCTGAAAGCCACACCTAGGGACAATCCATGTTTGGTGCAATCGACCTCTGAGGTAGTAGAAAGAAAGTAAAAAGGTCTTGGAACAAACCCACATTGCTAGCAAAACTATCAAAGTAACTGGCCAAATTGGAAACAAGAAGAGCCTTGTTGTGAATGGCAAAGAAGAAAAGGATCGAAACACGAATTGAACATGCATAGCGGATAGCACGTCCACTACATGAGCCAGGAAAACAAAATCCGGTACCCTCCCATTGTTTCCTACATCAATACAGATTCATGTTTCACAAAAAGCGGGCATGCATACAAGTACAACTAGTGGCAAAGCCAAGTTTTAAAATCATGGTGAAAAATTGATCAAGATGAGATCAAGCATGGCAACCTGAACTTAATTTCTTGTGTAATTGCCATGATTTGCTGTTAAGTGTATTGCCTAGCGCGTCAAAGAGAGGCATGAAGAGGGAGAAATTAGTGTCCTTATCAGTATGGTGTAGGCTGTGGTATCTGCATAACACAACAAACTAGGGTGAAAACATAAACTGATTACCTAGAATAAAAATTAATCCCATGCTTTGGTCATAGGCTTATAGCCTCTTACTTCGTATATATAACCAAGTCTTCTGCAGTTTTCTTAACAAGAGAGAAGGTGTTAGCTTTATCCCCCTCCCTCCAACTAAAGATTTTACCATTTTGGAGTCGCAGTTAAGGTTTTTCCCTTGTTTTACCAAAAAATAAGTAGAAACCGTAGCGGTCTAATTTATGTTTGATATAGGCAAGTGTTGCCAGAAAGTCAGTAACAGAGGTTCCTGCAAGGTTGTCTTGGCAGCTTTAGCTCTGAATTGAACTTACGTTGGTGTATATAGCATATATCTCAGAAATGGAAATTTCTCGAACAGTTGATATGGAACAATTTCCACATTGCAATGGCCAAAGCATCTGAGGAAATCAAAAATCAAAACGTAACCATATATCAAGCCTGCTGATCCATATCCCATAAGAGAAGCCCCAAGGATCGGAATTCCAATGATTGCAGTCAAAATAAGATGCTCCAAAGGTGTTGCATTTCCAGCTGCAGCAAAACAAGTTCAATAAAAGATCAACGAATCAGACGAGGAGAATTAGTTGAAATTTTGAATATGATCAAATTTTAAGAGAATGAACATATGCTAATCTTCCATCTAAACTATTACATACTACAGAATCAGAAGCTAATTAAGGAGGCCCTTGTGGTGGAGATGGGCAATTATGGTTTTCACCTGTAAATGACTGTGGTACTGGAGATGAATGGTGAAATGAATGGTAATGGGTGTAAAGATAGTCACTGTGAAACTTTCTATGTACCCAGTAATAAAGTGGCTCTGAGATTCCCACATGGAGCGCCAGAGCAGCAATAAGACCTTTTACGTTCCAAAGAGGGAGATTTTGAAGAAAGGGGAACATGTAAAAGGCCATGGAGGCAATTAGAGCTTGAAGAATTAAGAAATTGTCCCTGTAGAAAGATAAAACGAAGCACAGTTAACTCAAACCTATAAATGAACCCATTTTCATTCAATTGCTGAATCTATAATTACCAGTCCCATTCTTGGTCAACTTGCTTGAAATCAACCCCCTGTTGAAGAATCAGTCGATTTCGAGTAAGAAACAGCATGTTACTGTAAGAACCCCATAGCACATGAATATAAGCCCTGAGACCACATAGTATGAGTAAATGAAGGCACCAGCTCGAGTTGAAGTTTTCCTCATAAAACCATTCATGCAGAACTTTGGCCACAAATGGCCCGTATAATAGATACTGTCCATAGAAAACAATTTGAGATTATACAACCCCATGTCAGTACCACCACAAATAAAAATAAAGGAAGCAAGAATATGCATAACAGAATCCATACCTTGAATATGCCTAAGTTCTCCCATGGCCAACCTGATAAAGGAGGAGCCATTTTACTTAAAAGTCTTCTATCTGGTGTTTTTTTCCCTTCTCAGGAAGCATTCAACTATCAACTATATATGCTCTAAGCTCCTGCACTTTTCTGTATCGAAATTTAAAACCAGTATAGCCAAAAAATTTAGCAAATGGTGGGAGAGAGAGTGGTTAGCTTCCGTGATGGAACTTTCCCTCTCTGTTGGAGAAACAAAATCGGGCCTTTTATTCACCCCAACTCCTCCCATAGGTTATTTATAGGCACAGGGAATCAAAGATTGAGTCCAAACCAGTACAGTTAGAGCTCTCCATCACTCCCCACTTCTCTATCGCTGAGATTTATTGGGTAATAATTACAAAAAAAAAGTGTTCATCTTATTCTTCACTGGGCATGGAATGGACGGTTCGTCATAAATATTCAATCAGGAAATGGGAAAGGATAGACTCTTACGCGTTCTTCGAATGTAACAAGGCACAGCTGGAGTGAGGGCCCTATTGTCTGCTCCCTCAAGTAAACCAGTGATATCTATTATCTATTAATAGTAATCAATTTTTTTCGGATTATATTATTTAATTGCTTCTAAAAGTATTATCTGTTAGAACTTAGAACAGTGTGATATGAAAATTAATTTTTTTTAGTGTGATTTTCAGGTATTAGTTTAAAATTGTCTTATGAGACAATATTTTGACATATGATGTTTATGGAGGAACTAGGAATTAATTAATTACTTTTTACAATAATCAATTATTTAATTTTAAGTTGTTTATCATTTATTTTTCAAAAAATTATTACATAAATTTTTGTTTATTTATTGAGAGTAAAATTTTGCATGATTATTAATTTGAATATTTAACTTCTATTTTTAGAAAATTTAACAAAATAATCTTATTTTAGAAATTTAAGAAAGATCATTTTAAGAAATGATATTGCAGTTATCATTTTTCAAAATAAATGCATCATATATGATGGGACCTGCATAGAATGGTATAGATTATAGAACTTATACAAACTTTCAAGCACTTTCTTCTAAACAAAATAAAAAAGAATTAAAATAGAGTAAAAAAAGAAAATCTTGGAAAATAAATTTTTTGTTTCTCTCTTGTTGGAATATCATATAAATGAGAGAAATGAAAATAGAGAATATTTTTTCAAAATTTTATATTTTTAGACATAATTACTTTTGTTTATAGTATAATATTTTAAGAAATAAAATTATATAATTTGAAATATTATCAGTTATTTTATTTTTTTATAATATGGTTTTAGTAGAATTTAATTAAAATACTTTTTATTATTTTTATTATTTTACTTAATTTCTCATATAAATAATATTTTTATAATAACTTTTTATTCGTTTATTTTCAATATGGTGCATGCCTATGCAGGTACCTAACAATAATTTCCTCACAATTTTTAGGCCCTATTTTGAATTTTTGTGAATTTTTTACAATTTGTGTTTCGTTAATTTTTTTTACAATTTTTTTTAAAATTACAACTTTTGATAAGCATCATACAATATGCTTTTCAAAGCACCAATGTTAATTATATATTAGAGATGCTTAAAATCAGCAATGAATCTTGAACAAAATTAATAAAAGAATGAAATTAAACTTAATTTATAATTTACATAATTCTTAAAGCAAGCAAAATTATATAAAAAATATTTTGTAATATAATTAACAATTATTGACGACCATAAAAATATCTAACTTGTTTGAGTTATTATAAGAAATAAAAACAAAATATTATATCAACTTTGAATTAAGTAAAAGATCCATATTTTATTTTATATTTAGTTGTTTTACTTCAACAAGACATATGAGATTTTTGTTAACTTTTTTTTTATTTATTATTATTAGTATAATAGAGTTGATAGAATTTTTTAAGTATATAAATTTGGTTTATGATAGAGTGAGAAGATAGGTATTGAAGTGGCAGAGATAAATAATAGTAATAATATATCAAAACATAAAAAGAGAGAAACTTTCAACTAAAAGTTATCCTAAATAGTTAATTAAAAAATTTCAAATCTCATGTTCAATCTCAATGATGAAAGTAAAATTTGTGAATGAAAAAGATATCTCAAGGAATGTAATTAATGAAGAGTGGAAGATAAGAAATTTGACTCTTAAAATCAAATAGAAAATAAACCTTTTTGTAAGATAATAAGATTTATATATGGAGGAGATAATTGACGCTATATAAGTTGATGGTAAATAAATAGTAAGGGGATAAAATAATATGCACCTATATATGAGTGAAACATTTACAAAATTAAGTAATACATTTGTAAAATGAGTAATGTATTTGTAAAATTGAGGTGGTAATATAAAAATTTTAGAGGGAACAAATCATTTAAAAAAAATTAATGACATAACAATAAATTTTTAGAGGGTAAATATTTTTTTTGGGGGGATGTTTTTTTAAGAACTTATTTATATAAGAAAAAAAAATTGAGGGGAGGACTCCGCCATTACCTAAAAAGACATTTTTACTTTAGTTAAATTATAATATTATTCTTATTTAATTACTATTAAACCTTTTATATTCTGTTACTTATAATATATTGTATTTTTTGATGGTAAACATTTTCACTCAAACATAAACAAGTGTAATTAAATGATGCATGTAATAATATTTTAATTTAATATAGATACAAAAATTTTCATATCAAATAGTTACTGTTCATGCATAATATGTTTCTCTTTGATTCCTTTTAAGCACAAAATATAACTTTTAAAAATATAATAAATTATAATATCTATTATTGTCATTATTTTGCATATTTATAGTAGCTTTTGAAATTTATTATCAAACACCCTATCAATAAATATTTTGTTTTTAAAAAAACTGTAAAAGTTTTTCAAACATCATTTTTACCGGTTCCAAATTTGCTCAGAAGACCTAAAGCACAAGTGCTCAACTACTTCTAAAAAGTTACAACATTCCTAGAGAAAAATGGACAAAATCCTACTTTGTTAAGTACTTATATATTATTAAACCATGGAAGAAATTATCAAAAGAAGAAAGTAATTAATTGCACTACGATCATAAAAGTACGGATAGCGTAGAAATTTGTATTGTAAAAGAGACAAAAAGTTTAATTACGAGATTTATTAAAGGTTAAAATTTTAATTTTTTTATAAAAAAAGTTTAACATTGTGATGATTATTTATAAAAAAAAAATTATAAGTTCATCATCATTGTATTCATATGTAAATGGACCAATAAATAAGAAAAAAATATTTTATCTGTTTTAAAATAAATTATTGAGTTTTAATTTATTTTAATTTATTTATTATTTTGATTATTAATAAAATTTTAATTTTTTATTCTTATTAATTATTATATTTAATGTAACAATAAGAATTTAAAATTAATTTTAATAAATATAATATAATATAATATAACTAATTTTTATTATAATTAAAATTATTTAATAATTTTTTTAATTTTTATGTTATTTCTTTAAATATTAAATATTTTGAAGAGTAATTAATTAGGACATAAATGCAGAGGTAAAGGCGAAACATGTAAGTTGTCAGATAAGTTGGAAAGATTTATTGCAAATTGCTAAACACAGGGAAGGCATTAATGGGATTAGATTTAATTCTGACCAAAGACGAGGGTAGTTGGTGCAGTTGGGAAACCGTCGCAAAGGGCGGTGGTGACTGCTTCCTTCCCATTGCCATCACACAACTATCTTTTCTCATTACTGTTCAATAACCCAAACCCAGAAGAAATATTCCTAATATACACGCTTTGGGAAATATTTTTTGTGACACTAGTATTATAATTAATTATTTTATATATCATATATTTTTTTAAATATTTTTTGTATTCTTTGTATTATTTATTTATAAATTTTTTTACTATTTATTTGTAAGTTAAAAAATTTTTAAAAAATAAAAAAAATATCTTAAAAAATTTTTAAAAAATAATTATTTAATTTTAAAAAATAAAAATAATTAAAAAAAATTAAAAAGATTACCTACCGCCCACTGTAGGGAATAAGCGCCTTTAAAAAGCTTAGCTAAAAAAATACTATTGTTATAAAATAATATTATAATATTTAAACAATATTTTTTAAAATCAATAATTATTATTATGTTATTTTAAAATAAATTTATTACTTTTAAAATAACTTGATTACTTAAAAATAATTCAAACAAGTATATATAAATTAGTCTTAATCTCAAATTAATGATTCACTATATGAAACTATTAACTATAAGTTATTAAGTTGTCAAGTTGGCATGTCTCTTTAATAACAGATAATTGCACTATTAATTATATTCCAAATTAAGTACATATAAGTTACTAAGGTAGCTTAACATTTCAAACAAACACAAATGAGATTGACAACAAAAATAGAAAAGGAATAAAATATTTCTTAAAAAATTATATCATATTATTATTAACAAAAGAGCAAATATGAAATCGCCATAATAAGAAGTAAAAACTTAGAATACCATAAAAAAAATTAATCACTAAATATTAAGCATAGACAATTTATGATTAAAAATATTTACAAACTAATTTGAATATCACACGAATTTATTAAGCATCTAATGTGTTCAGAAATCATAATGAATCAAAACAAATATATAGATAATTAAAATACCAAATAATAAAAACTAATTAATCTATCAAATTCATAATCTAAAAATTCTCAATTTTTGATGAAGATGTATGATACTATTTATGCAAACTTTACTCTAAAAAATATGCATAAATAAGAAAATAAAAAGTTAAGTATATGACTCGTTAATTAAACTATTAGTTTCTGCATATTTATGAGAATAAATTTTGAAAATTTGCATAGATAAAGCCACTCAAATAAGATCACACTATTAAATTCTGTAGATTTATGAGAAAACAAGTCTGAAATAATATAGACTTAATGGTAAATTTATGAAATAATATAGATTTATGAAAAAAAACCACTTAAATAAGATCATTATTTGCATATATTTCTAATTACATAGCAAATTATTTTTTTAGGGGCAAATAATTTTAAAAAATATATATAGAAATCTTTTTGGGGGGCGGTCACCCCCCTTGTCCTTTAGAAGATCCGCCATTGACTTGAACCAATATAACATAAATGAATCTATAACATAAAGTTAGCATAATAGTCTATGACTAATATTAACAAACTATGCTAGCTCATTAAACTAATCAAGCTAATAAGTTATTCTCCAATATCGCCCCTCAAACTCAGAGTATTAAACTTTTATATTCTGAATTTGAATCTTAGTCTTTCAAAATAAAACTTGGAAATGGCCTTGGTTAAAACATTTGCATTTATGCACGAAAAGATATATGTCTAACTTCAATCTTCTTCTAAATTACCTTCTTCGTAGCAAAGTATAAATCTAACTTAATGTGCTTAGTCCTAGTATGCAAAATAGGATTAATTAGCAAACATCACTACAATACTTAGATTATCACAAGAAGTCCCAAGAACCTTATTCATAGCAACATGTAATTCACTAAGCAAGGATTGTATCCA
>JASKGM010086689.1:0-13924 GCA_034509205.1 Ceratonia siliqua | reverse complement strand
CATGTTAGAATCCTTTATAATTAAAAAAATTATTATTTAAACTTATTCGAAACATTTCTTAAAAAATCATCCGTTTCCATGAAATTTTTGAAATGTTTCGAAATGTTTCCGTTTCCTGAATAGCTGAAACGGTACCTCGAAACAAAATTTAATACCTTGTACATATGCTGAATAATGCATAGGCGTTGATTTGATCACATATTTCATACTCATACGAAAGATTATATGAAGAGAGTATATGTATGAGAAAAATTTAAATACACTTATTTTTTATTTTATTTTAAGGTATAATTTGATCATTTTATTTTTAAACATAAAATAATGATATGTTAATGCCAATGTTTCATTCAATAATGATTTAGAGTTTTGATGATAATAAATAAATTTAAAAAATATTTTTGTATGTCATAAATTCTTAAGATATTCAAATTAAAATTAAATTGAAATCAAAGTATTATTTATTATACTAACTATTTGTTATATTTAAAATAGAAATTTGGAAGAATAATATAGAGACAATTAAGGAAGAAGGTTGATGCACTCAATTATGGAAAGTTAGCCTTCAAGAAGAGAAAGTCATAAATCAAGTCCTATTGGTACAGGCTGGAACCAATCATGATCCTAATGTAGAAAGAAGCAAATCTTGTGGATCAAAGTATAAAAGTCTTTGAAGAAAAAGACAAAAGTGAATAATACATGATGGATGGAGAAAATGGGCATTAATTGATATAGATACCATAGCAAATATACAAAAGACAACTTCACCAAGTCAAAATATGTATCAGCTGGAAAGTAATATTCAAGTGAGGAGATTAAGACAAATTAAATGTTGTTTCAAACAAGCATTGATAGAACAATATGAATAACACATATCAACTCATTAAAAATATGAAGACAATTAAAAAAAGGGAGAAATTGATGGGGCTCTCGTCAGAACCATAGAGAAACACAAAAAGAGAAGTTTTTGATGGAAAACTCTCAGCCATATATCAAGGAAAACTTACAAGAAAAAATCAAGACAGTCAAAGTGCTACAGGTATGGAAAAAGAAATCATCAATATTTATTCTTTTTTATGGAAGATAGAAAAGGAAGAAAGATTATCATGGAAGCTAGCAAGTTAAAAGTCAAATTTTTTCAAACCCAAGATTGATTTTGAAGATACAAAAAATCATAAATGAGCCTAAAAATCCTAAGAATAGATGGGATAGTAACGACTAGTTCTTTGAAGCTTAAAAAAAATAAGTTGAATCAAAACAAATAAAAATAAATCAATGTTGTGCATAAAACCTGTAAGAAATATTTTCAGACCATTCTTCTTCTAGTTTTGATTTTTATCTTGAAAGATTTTATAAAAAGTTAGAGAGAAAAAATGAGCACAAAAAGCAAACTATTTACTCTTTAAGAGAGTCATTCTATTCATTTTAAAATTTCTGATTTCATTTATGGTAAGAGAGGAAAAACCATTTGTATTTGTAGTTGGTGGTGAGCTTAGAAATCACTCTGTTTATGGTTAGCAATTAAAACCATTTGTTACTAGTGAATAAGTAAAATTAGGGTTGTGATGATTGATTGATTAGTAGTGAAAAATTCCTTGTGAATCAAGGAGACTAGACGTAAATCTCACGTTGAGGCTGAACTAGGATAAATTGTTATGTTCTTCCCTATCCCCTTTCAGTTCTTTAAAGGTTATTTTCGAATATGATACAGACTGATTTTGAGGTATTTCAAACTTTTCAGGCACCTCAAAAGTTTTAAGGGACCTATTTTATATAATTATTATTTCAAATATTTTGAATATGAAAATATGAAAAAATTAATTTTATATACTGTATCAATTCACCTTTGTTCTCTTGGTATTGTTTAACTTTCATTTGGTATCAGAGCAGGTCTCAAATTCCAGGTTTAACCACCTTCAGAAAATATCTTAAAAGATCAAAGGATGGCCAACGGAATCATACCAAAGGGCTACATCATAAGTAGACCACCTTTCTTTGATCCCACATTGTTCAATTATTGGAAAGTAAGGATGATGGTATATTTACAATCTATTGACATTGATTTATGGAAAATTGTTGAATGTGGATTTATTTCAAAGCCAAGGGTAGAATGGAATGAAAATAACAAAAATAATTTTGCTTTAAATGGTAAAGCTATGCATATATTGTATTGTAGTTTGGTTACTAATGAGTTTGACATAATTACTTTTTGTAAGACAACCAAAGAAATTTTTGAGTTCTTGTTTAAAGCTAACCATGTAGCAGTTGAGCAAAAGCAAATTAGAAAAGACGAATTTGAGAAAATGCCTTCAATGAACAAGATGAGCAAGAAATCATTTTTACGGCATAGCTCTTAGCAATGAGAAAAAAGTAAAAAGTGAAGAATCAAAATAACAAGAATGTGAAGAGCTTCTTGTTGAGGTATATCAAAAACTTGAGCTCACTCACTCTAAAAATGTTTCCTTGAAAAAGATGAACACATCATTGAGTTTGAAAAATGAGAATGAACTTTTGAAAAATAGAATTGAGAATCTTACAACTCAATGCTTCATGGCTTTTCGGGAAAATGATGAGATAAAATTATTATATGATTCTCTTTCTTATAAAGAATTAGATGACACTGTAAATGAATTGTTAAAGGAGTTAAAAAGGGTCATGAAGTTATGCAAACAACTTGAACATGAGAAAATAGAGTTAGGAATTGAATTTGAAAATTTAGTAAATAAAAACTGTTATCTTGAACAAAAAATTGATCATCTAAAAAGAGAAGTTAATAGATATAAAAATGAAGTTGTTAAAAATTTATATGATGAAATAATATTCTAAAGGGGAAAAATGAGGGATTAAAAATTGATTTGGGAAAATTTGTTAGAAGTAGAGATACATTTGATGCTATGTTAGGAAGTCAAAATATATATTTTGATAAAAATGGAATTAGCTTCTTTGAGAATAAAAATGAAAAAATATTAAAATATTAAGAAAATGATGAATGCTTCTGTTGTAAAATGCAATTTCTGCTGTATATTTAGGCATACCACTCATACTTGTTTGTTGAAAAGGAGCAAGAGTATTTCTAAGCCTGTGTGGGTACCAAAAAGTACAACCATAGCAAGTACAAGCTCAGGCACCACTAACCCCAAATGACCCAAAACAAATTAGGTATCTAAGAATGCTTGACTTCTTATAGGCATGTTTAAATAGCAGTAAGAAAGAATAGAGGTGATACTTAGTCAAAGACTACTCAAAATATATGACCAAAAATCTATTTAAAGTTATGTCCATACAAGAAGTAAATGGTGGTAAGGTCACTTCTAGGTGAAAATGATAAAGGAAAGATTGTTGGCATGAGAAATAACTTGGTTTAAAGTATTTGGTATAATTCTTTTTTAACATTATTCTATGCACTGCTAATATATTCTTGTTTAATTAGCATTTGCATGTTTCTTATGAAAATAAATTGTTTGGTAAGAGTTTTTTTGCTGTGAGCACTACTGATATATTTTTAAATTATTTGCTTATTGTGAAAATCAATATTAAAAAGTTCAGTATAAATTTCTTTTATGATCTGTGCAATACTAATTAATGGTATATTTGTGCTTGTCTAGTATATTTATGAAAACCTATATAAGAAAAATATGCATGCAAAACTATATGACTATACTTGTTGCAACATTGTTTGTTGGGATCATTACTACTAATTATTGGTTTAACTACTGTTGTGTGAAGCTATGATATGCTTGGATATACCTTGTATGCTTGGATATGTTTTTCAGCTAACCTTACATATTCAAAGATTGATGAGGAGTCATGAAAATAATTGAAATATGAAAAGTCAAGAATGATGTTTCGCTCTTGGATAATGGAAGCACGAAGCACAAAAATGAGGTTCCTACAAGCTGGCATTCATGAAGAAATACATACATAATTATAGCTAAAGGAAAAATGCACATATGTGGTGATATCTGTACCTTACCTTCTTTATATGCTTTGATTATGCTTTAAATATTTACTCATATCATGATTATAAGGGGTGCATAATGATTTGTATCAATGTCCTATACATTGGCTATACTTTATAAAATGAAAAAGTGTAAAGTTAGATATGGATACAAGTGTGTTATATCTAAAAAGGATGATTGCTTATGATATCATATGTGCTACAAAGGGAAGTATCTTGAATTAAGTGCTTAAGTGTAGTTGATAGTGTTATTTAGTACTTTAATGAAACATCTTAAGAATATGAAGAAATTGGGTGTCAAGAATGCAAAATTGTAGTGATGTTTGGAATTTTAAATGTGATAGTATTTTGCTTTTACATAATTTATGTGATCTTAAAATGCTATACATTATAGTTGCTGAATTTGTTATATGACATGCTCAGTTCTAAGCTTAATAAGTGTGATAGCAAAGGAACAAAGTTAGAATTGGTAACCCCAAGGTTTCAATGAGTATTGAGTTTTGAAAATGCAAAATTTTCACTTCTAGCCATCACTATTAGTTTATAAAAACATTTTCTTGAAGAAAAATGAGTTGCATCCTTAAAAAGAAATTGATATGTGAGATGGCTTAAGATAAGTCTGGCATAATCTTCAGAATTTTTCTATGTGTTAGATATATGCTAATGTATGAAAAGTGGTTGTTTTAATTAGTTGAGTTGCTTAGACTGGTTGTTTCTCAAGAAAAATCACATAAATTTGTTCAGGACATGAAAATCTATCAGATTGAAAATTTTCATTAATTTTGACATGTTTTGAAAATTGTGGTTAGGTCACTGAAAATTTTCAATATACCTAAAAGTTTTGAGGTACCATATTTCTCAGGAAAATTCTTAAAGCTTAATATACTGTTGGTTTTTCAAAGTATATTTTATGTCTTGACAGTAAGTAAATATGGACTGGTTTGATCTCAACATACTTTCTTTGATATCTATCTCATATGTTAAATTGTGGTGTATCAATATAAAGAGATAAATGATCATTTATGGAAACTCTTATGAAAGCATAAAGTGAGGGGGAGTTTTGTGAAAATTTTGATATAAAATATTTCAACTAATATCCATGAAAAAGTATATTGCTTTTGATATCATGTTATTGCTCATGATTGAATAGTCTTAATTGAACTTAGTTCATGATTGTAATTATTTGTGAACTTTGATGCATGCACTTATGTTTTGTGAAAGTATAAATATGTAAGTTTTGATAAAGTATATTAGATGATTCTCTTATAAAAAATGATTATTCATCTTATTTTGAGAATGTGCAATTTAGTACTACATTAATGAAAAATCACACTTGGAATTTCTTAAGCTTGTACTCAAAATGTGTGACAAATACCAAAGAAGAAAAATCTTTTTGATGTTATAAAATATTTTTGAGAAAAAGTTGATCAATCAAATGGTATAAAATATTTTGAATATGCTTTCAAGTGTTTATTACATGCTTTTGTGGGCTTTTAGAAACATGTATTGAAAATTAATATTTTGAAAAAAATTTGGTTCAAACATGTTTAAAAAATATTAACTTACGGTTATGAAATACTAGGACAAGGTTCAAATTGAGTTGATTGTTAAATCATAGTTATTTGGACGTTTCTTACATATCATTCAAATATTTTTGGGAAACATGCCTTACAAAATGCTTTATCTTAAATTTACTACACAAACATGTTCAAAAGGTATTATTATGTAACATTGTGTGTCATTTGGGAATTGAATTGCAAAATGTCACTATCTTATACTTTTATATTATGACAATAGTGCTAAAAAGGATTCCTATGTTAATATACAATATCAGTAACTTTGAATTCCCCTTGTTCCGCTGCTGTAATGAACCTATCACTATGATATCTTATTTCAATGATGATAAAACAAGAGAAACTCTAAGCTATGTTTTAGAGGGAGCATGGAAAAATTCTTATATATGAAATTTGAAAAAAAATTTCTCTATATATGCTCAGTACTAATTGAATTTTTTTTTAGAACACAATCATAAAAAGGTCTTGATGGAGGATCATGAAAGGGAGAAAATATATAATGGAATCTGGTTACTGAATAATATATGGAATCTGGTCACTATGTTTGCTAACTCTTTTGTACAATACCCTTTTAGCAACTATATAGGTTTTGTATTCAAAATGAAGCTCGCATTCAGGGGGAGCTTGATTTAAGACATAGCCTTCACTCAAGGGATCAATCGCTCATAAAATTAAGAAAGTTGTCTCTAAACCCATAGCATGTATTAGCTTGCAAACTATGTTTCAAATTCTTATTTTGTCATGTAGCAAATGATATTGTTATAAATATTTTATCTTATGATTAAATTTTTTCAGTCTTATCATGCTTTAATTTTGGTTTATCTACCAAATGTTGGACTTTGATTTATCTTTGAGGAGAAACAGATATGCAAATGCACTGCATGTTATGATGAATGCTTTGCATACAAGAAAATAAATTTTCAAAATTTTTATTTTGAGAAATTTTATAAAAAGCTAAAAAAAAAAGCATAAAAGGCAAACTATATATTTTTCAAGAAAGTCATTCTATTCATCTTAAAATTTTTGATTTCGTTTATGGTGAGTGAAGAAAAATTATTTATATTTGTAGTTAGTGATGAGCTTGAAAACCACTTTGTTTGAGGTTAATGGTTAAAACTATTTATTACTGGTGAACAAGTAAAACTAGGGTTGTAAATGTTGATTGATTAGTAGTGAAAAATCACTTGGGGGTTAAAAAAACTGGACTTAGGTCTCGAGTTAAGACTGAACCAAGATAAATTGTTGTATTCTTCTCTATTCCTTTTCAGCTCTTTAAAATTTATTTTCAAATATGATACAGACTGATTTTGAAATTTTTAAAATTTTTTAAATATTTCAAAAGTTTTAAAAGACTTATTTTACAAAATTATTAAATAAAATAATTTAAAAATTTTAATTTTATATATTATATTAATTCATTGGGTAACACTATGATACATCCCGTACAGTCTATCTTAAAATATAGCATTTTTTAATTTTTTGACTTAATTTTTTTTTATATTTTAACATTAATTAATTAGTATCTATATCATATAATTTTTTAAAAATTTTTTAAAATTTTTTATATACTATTCATTCATAATTTTTTAACACTATTTATTTATAAATAAAAAATATTTTTAAAAATTTTTAAAAAATTTTAAAAAATATATAATATAAATAATAATTTATTAATATTAAAAAATAAAAAAAATTAAAATCTTTAGGCTACCGCCCCAAACGCAATAGCCTAAAGGCATCCTAATTCATTTATTCCTTTTAATATTGTTTAATTTTTACGTTATCGTAATTAATTAATATATATAATTTTTGTTATTATTGACGTTGAGTAGTTATTTAATATATTGGGAATGAAAAGATATCTTCTCCTAAAAGACAAAATTGCAGAGATTGTCACGTGAAAAAAGTTGGGCAGCGTACCTTGCAGTGCAGTCTGCACCACACATATGATATGGCATAAATTTATCTTACTTTTGATTGCGAGAGTTCACAGGTGAACGTATGATATATCATTTTCAATTAATTTCTCCTTAATCCGTTAGACTACTTGAGTGCTGTAAAAACATCTGACAATTATGTCTTATAATATTTTTTTAATACATAAAATTATTTAAAAAATAACGAATACAAAAAATAATTTAAAATATAATACTAGTGATTCCAAAATTGTGCAATCAATAGGGGTCGTTGTTACAACTTAGACACGATGCATCAGGAAGGTTGGAAAAGTTTGTTGTTCTTTGGCGAATTTTGTAAATATAATAAATTTTGAAAGGGATATAAAGGAGAGGAAATTTATTAGGAAGTGCGCGAAGAGTGAATAGGTTATGTGTTAGTGAACATTAATGATTTATGGAGGAGGAAAAGGAGAAGGAGAAGGAGAAGATAGTAATGTAAGTGTGAACATCATCAACTCGATGTAGTTAGTATTGACATCTCAGCCCGAATTAATTGGGCGGGCACAAGCTGGGGATCTAATTAATTGGGTGGGCAAAGCTGATTGAGCAGTGAGCAGTGAGCAGTGAGCGGTCACTAGTGGAAATGGATCCGGTGAAGTCAAGAAATGACTTCACCGGGTCCAATCACACAGATCCAGGCCATCCAGTTTGTGCTGGACGGCCTGGATTAATTTATTTTTTTTAAAAAAAATTTATTTTAAAAGACGTGTCATACAAAAAATAAAATAAAATAATTCCTTAAATTCTGGCCGTCCAATTTATATTAGACGGTTAGGATTCGATTGTATCCCACAAAGTCACTCCTGATTTCACGAGATCCGGGGCCGTCACTAGTGACCACACAAACTAGTCTTTCACTATCTTATTCACTCTCGAGTACAGAGTAATTCCTAATCCTATGATTGACTTTGGTGTACCTCATTATTAGTAATTGTGTAAACCCGGCAAGGCAAGACTGGTGATTAATTGAGGATCCTGTTTGTTAAGTGTACGGTGTACAGTGTCCTCCACTAGGCACTAGGCACTAGGCACCTGTTGGATATGAAGAATCTTTGGTAAATAATGAATCGTGTGAATTGCATTTAACAATAATAAACAAATCAGCTTCCAGTTATGTGTTATCCACCTTGTGCGCCACTATTTTATGATATCTCCCATTCGCTAATGCCCAACACGCCTGCAAACAAACCTATTCAATCTCGGATTCTCCTTCTTAATGCTTCAAAACCTGTCTCCCCTCTAATTAACTAACATCAATTCAATTCAATTCAAAATATAATTGAGGCAATAATTATTGATAGAGTAGAGAAAATATAATAATATAATTATTAATATAGTTGAGCAGTACTATTGTCTATAGGATGTATTATTTGCGAAATTGAGGAACAATATGGGAATAAAAACTTATTATGTTTGTATAGTCTCCAAACTCCAAAGTTATATATATTAAGTATTAACTAATGCCTTTACATGAATTACTATGTATGTCAATTTATTCTTTTTATTTTAAATATTTTTAAATAAAATTAATAATTTGAAATACAAATTAATTGTCCTTTTAATAAAATAAATTAATATGTAATTATTCATATTTTTTCTATATAAAATATATATTTTTTAATTTAATAAAATAGAATATTGATGTGTTAAACGTCAGCACAAGGTTCCACTGCTGAAGCTAGGCCATCTAGATTCTTGTACAATACACTTTCCACATTTTCATTTTGGAAAGGAATTTCTTCTTTTATATATAGTCTTGAAGAGGTTTACCCTGCATATAAAATTTATCAGTCATATTAATTAGCTTTATTGATGCAATCAAGTGTTTTTCTGTTGCCCAGAACGCAATGTCAAAGAAACGAGATAAAAAATCTTTATTTTGCTATTGTCATTTTGGAGGAAATATAATAGTAACTGAAGACAAATCTGTTTCCTACAAGGGTGGTTCTGTTGATAGTATTGTGATAAATGAAGACACCACATATGATGCATTTGTTGGCATGATATGTGAACAGTTATCCATAACTCCCAGTGGAAAATCGTTTCAATACTCGGTTAAATTTGACAAATCATGCCTCTTGCCCTTGAAAGACCAAAGTGGCTTGAATAAATTCCTGCAGTTCAATGATGGCTCTGGTTGTGTGTATGTAGCTGAAACAAGGGAAGTTGCACCACTTGCAATTGTTAGCACAAGGTGTGCAGATATGCAGTTATTATTCGATTATGTATATAGCTTTGCATTTGTCTGACATGAATGTGTTTTCCTTTGTCGAATATCAGGTCATCTAACAAAGAGAGTCATTCAAATGCAAATAAACATGCTGAAATTGGGTGTGCTGAGAGAGATCCAGTTAGGTGTTCTAGCACACAGAATGATTCAAGTGCTGACCAATATGCTAATGGAGACCATGCTGACATCGAGTGTGCTGACAGAGATCATGTTAGGTTTTCAAACTCAGATGATGATTCAGGTGGTGATGAATATGCCAGGGACCAACCCCTGATGGAAGGCTGTGCCTTTAGTGAAAAGTCATCATTTATGTACACTGAGTATGAAAAGGAGTTAACTGCCGATCGAATATTTAATAGTGCTGAAGATTTTCGTCTAGCATTGTATAAGTATTCCCTTGCAAAATGATTTAAGTACAATGCTTCAAGGCGGATAAAAGTGAAGTGCGGCTGATAAGTGCCCATGGGAATTGACGGCTCTTAGCGTTGGAAAGAATGGTCTAGTAAGAGTACATACATTTATTGAGGAGCATGACCATGAGGGTCTTGATGACTATTATTCCCAGCCTCTGTATAAAGCAAAATGGGTTATGAAGTTGGTCAAAGATGAGTTTAAAGTCCAGACCGCTTATCTACAAAGAATTGTAATGAACTTCTTGGAGACCTTCCCCTTACTGTGGGGAGTCGCCAGACATTTAGATTTAGGGAACAATTGAAGGTGGCTATTAATGGGAAGAAGGTAGACACATACAAGTTAATTCCGTGGATGTGTCAGCATCTGATGAGTGTAATGCCTGGGACAGTTGCTGCTTGGTCATCAACTGATGAAAATCGATTCAAGCAACTATTTGTTGCTTACCGCAGTTCTATTTGTGGATTTCAGCGTGGATGTAGGCCATTGCTCTTTATTGATGAGTATGTTTTCTTGGAGGATTGCAAGGGCGCCTTACTGTCTATTTCTGCATTGGATGCAAATGATGAGGTGTTTCCTGTGGCTTATGGGGTGGATGCTTCAACTGGTGATGTTGATTGGACATGGTTTATAGAAAAACTGAAGTTGGTTGTGGGCGAGAAGGAGGTTGTGATGATCTCTGATGGAAAACAAAGTATGCTAGACAAACTCAGTGAGTTATTTGGTCTTGCAATTCATTCCCAATGTTATCGGCAGCTACAGCAAAATTTCAGCTCTTACCTTACTAAATTGCATTTGGGATCCAGATCCAATTCAAAGAAAGCTGCCTTTGATATTTTGAAAAGCATTTCCTTTGCACGTTCAGATACTGATTATAATAATGCTTTAATGACCGTGCAGCGTTTGAGTAAAGATATGTATGAGTGGGTTTTAGCTAGTGGCCCTGAACACTGGGCCATTTCACAGTTTAAAGGGAAACGATGGGACAAGCTGAACTCTGATGATACTGATGCCTTCTATTCATGGCTGTCTAATGAATGCCAGAATCCAATCCTGGAGTTTATGAAAGCACACCTATGCAAACTGGCTGATTTGATACATACACGACAGAGAGTTCTTCTGGATTGGAGAGGTCCTATTGGGAACAAAATTGACATGAAAATTAAACAGAACATGACTACGGCTCAGAGCCTTGTTGTCACTCGAGTGTCTGATTTTTTATTTGAGTTTGAAGTTCAGAGATCAACAATAATGGTAGATTTGAGAGGAATGGTCTGCTCCTGCTTAGAGTGGCAGATGACAGGAATTCCTTGTGCACATGCATGCAAGGCATTGCAATGGGCAAATCTCAATGTTTATCAGTTTGTTGAGAAGTGCTATTCTAAAGAGATGCAGGAGATCATTTATGCATTGGCAATGCCTGATTTTTCTATGCTTGATATTCATACCTCTGATGAAAATTTGAATCCAAAGTATAATGTGCCATTTAATCTTAAACCCCCTGATGTCAAACGAGCTCCCGGGTGACCAAGGGGCATGCAAACGATGAAGAGATCATCCTGTTCAGGTTGTGATGAGACTGGAAACAAGCAGGGAAGTTGAAAATCGCAAAGGAAAGCATTCACCTGCTCACATTGTAATGAAACTGGACACAACCGGAGAACTTGTAGTAAAAAAAGTAAAATTGACACTGCAGGAGAGATCTCCTAGCTGTTCACATAGAAATAAAGCTAGAAAAAGCCAGTGAACTTGAGAGTAGACATAATAGAACTGATGAATGAGGTATTAGTAGGTTGTGACATCCCCATTGTGTTTCTTATGACTTCCAACTTTCTGGCCTTATTGTAATGAATAAAAAATGTTGGGTTTCTGTTTTAGCATTTGTTCAACCAAAAAAGAGAAAAAAGAATTGACCAACTTAACGGTTTAGATGGTACATACAAGGTATATGGAGTAATTAATGGATAGAAAAATATTGTAAAGGGTGTCTGACCTTAAACCTGGACAGCTAATTGATTTTCGTTGAGGTAGTACTTTATAGAAAACAATTAAACTTTATAAATCGTCACAGTATATTTAAGTTTTCTCTATTTTCAAGACATTATGAAATTCAGATGGAATATTATTTTCATTTTCATTCTTCTGATTCTTTTTTATTCTCCACGGAGGTAATATTAACTTTCATTTATAATTTTATTCCTCAAACAATTTCTTTCAACTTCCACCTCTTCTAAACAGCGTTTATATAATTTATTTTCTACATAATTGAGAGTGGAATTCAATGTTTGGGAAAATTACGTTCACTTTCTCATAGATATGGTTAAATTACAAACAACTCTGTTTTCAGAATAACAATAGGCTCTCATACTATTTATGGTCACATTGCATAGGCCATTTCATGCCATTAGATGTTGGTAATTCTTACTAAGAAAATTACAAAAATCTCCTTTTTTAAATTGTTTGAATTTGAATTTAGTAAAAAAAATTCATTTTCTGAAAAATCACGGCTTTCGAGAAAGGATGACCTATGTTTGTGCTGAAGGGAGAATTCTCTTTCATCCTAAGATATAATTTGTATCCATGAGCCTTCTTCACCTCTACCTAAACTGTGCAGGAGAAGTCTAAAGCCAATTCCAAGGATTTGGAATGTGCTTTATCTGTCAACTTTTTCACCATCAAATTAAAATAATCTACTTTATTAAAAAATAAAAATTTATCTTCGAAATAGTATATGTGAGTAAAAAGACAACCTAGACAAAGACTCTAGGCAATGCCAGAAAGTTGTAAATATTAGGATCTGTGTCGTATATAATTTGGACAAGAACCTAAAACACAGTGCATGTGCTTGTGTGTCAACTGGCAAATATAACTAACATAGCAGCCATCGTAACTCGTAAGGTAAGTATATAATTAGCAGGATAGTTGTAAATAACTAAATATTAGATCACCTAGTTGTAAATTGCAATATGGTTCAATTAGAGTTTCGGTTCGATGTAAATTGAAAAAAAATAGAGTTGGGCTCTGAAAATTCTAGCGCAAAATAATTTGGGCTTTTTTGGCCTGACCTGATCGGGTCAATAGCCCGAGCTGGGCCAAGTTGGCCCGACGGGCCAACAGAAAAATATCAAGTTTAAAATTTGTCTAATTAGTTACAAACATGTGATTGTAACTTAGTGGTTGGAACACTTTATTTTGACCAAGGAGACATGGGTTCAAATCCTATCATTCACACTACATATATATTTTTTACTTTATCTAGTTATTCCTCTTAAATTTTCTTTCTTTTTTAGTTTTTACTTCTCAAACGTGTTAATACTTTAAATGTCTTTTCGATAATATTTTTATTATAGAATCATATTTAATAAAATTTATTATTTTAATATTTATTATAAAATGAAAAATAATATCAAAGTTAAAAAAAATAAATTTGCTTTTCAAACCAACGTTTTCAGGCTTAAATTTTTTTTTCTATACAAAAAGATTAGATTTTTATTTGTTTACTTCTCACAAGTCAATTATATTTCCTCCCAAGAATATCTCCAATTAAGTAAGAAGTAAAATTAGTAAACTCATATTAGAGTTTACTGCTTTCATGTAATCAAATCTTGGCTACTTTTCCTAAAACTTTAACTTAGCATACAGTTTCAATAATTAGTGATATTTCTTTATTCTAACTTTCTAACATAAAAGTAATATATATATATATATATATATATATATATATATATATATATTTTAAACAATATTATAATGATTATTGATGAGCTAAAATTATATATTTATATAAAAAATATAA
>JASKGM010086678.1:0-13926 GCA_034509205.1 Ceratonia siliqua | reverse complement strand
GAAAGGTTGTAATTTCTGGTGTTTTGCCTCAATAGCACCTACAAAGTAATTGGTAATGGTTCCCATCAACATTTCCCCAAGACAAAATAGCATTTGAGACATGCCCTTGATATTAGGCCAAACACCATCCCCTTATCAAAGTGCTAGTGGCCCAGCTTCAACCACAACCAAGGTGCCTCTACCACTAATTGAGAATATGGTGCTCATGAGGCAATTCAGATATAAAAGTATATTAGGTATACTTTTTAATAATAAGACTTATTAGAATCAATTCAGATTAAGATCATTTTATATATGTTGAGAAAGAATATAATATCATCATATTCAGAAAAAGATAAATACAATTTGTGAAACTTATTATTTAATTAGTGAGTCACACTTATTTATTATTTATAGGCTAATGCATATTATATATATCACTCTCTATACAAGATAATATCATTATCCTTTGAATATTAAAATATCAAAATTTCATCAATTCTTAATATATTTACATGTTTATTTATAAATAATTTAGTCTATATATTTTTATAAATTATTTCTCTATGAATTTTTCTTCATCTCTTCCCCCCCCTGTCTCTCTCTTTCTCTCTGCATAAGCCAAATCATGACCATGACTTGCCAAGTCGATTGCTCTTAGCCCACATGGCCGATCCAAATGTCTTGATTCTATTGGCCAACATTGTGTTCCCAAATCTAAAAGGGTCCTACTTGAACTACCCATGGGATCAAATTATTTTCATTGTGTCAAGACAAATATTGGACCACATGATGCTAATTATAATGTGGACCTTATAATATTATTGTAGTTCAATGAGTGAGATGCTTTAAATTGGAATTTCTAGGGAAATTTCAGCCACAACTCTGCCGAATTTAGCATCTTCTCATATATCTTCATGCAATTAATTTTGTTTTGATTATTTGGTTGGCCACAGTTCTCGTTGATAAGAAAGCACACAAAAGGAAGATGCTATTAGGCAATTGTACACATCTTCCACTTTCAATGAAGAGTTTCCAAATCAAGTGAAGTTGATTGCTCTAGGATATCAAGTGACATAAATATTAATATTGTAAATCTAATTTAATTTTTTATTTTACAATAAGAGTATTCTCGAGTTCGTTTGAACATTAATCAAAAGTAAGTTCCTTTTTATACGATCTTAAAGACACACCCTCATATTTACTTAGTACATTTAAGAAAATAAATTATCATAAATACTGACCTCAAAGTATAAACCCTTATAGTTAAATTACATTTATTTTAATTATAAGAAGTTGGCCTAAACATGAATAGAGTTAGTCATGTGAATTTAAATGCACTATCATAAGTTTGAATATTCCTATATTTAGTATTTGAGGAATACTCCTCTCACAAAAATATCTTTCACAGAAGTTGAGAGTTTTGTGAGAGAAGCATTCTTCTTAGTATTTTTTTAGATGTAATCTTTGCATTTGATTACACCTAAAAAGTAAATAAGTTGAGGTGTACCCGGTTTAATCTAAGATAACACTTTATCGCAATACAAAAAATTAAAACATACTTATTTTCTCGTAAGTGTAAAAAATTTATGCAAACACTTCTAGTTTTTATATTATATAAAAACATTTATGATTTTTTATTTTTGAAAGAATGTTTGTGTTTGAAAAAAAGATAGCTAAAGGAAATATGTATTTGATAAAATTTTACATAATATAGATATTTGTTTAAGGATGATTTAATATAAGAAAGGTTGGTAGTTATTTTTAAAAAATTAAATATTATTTACTTAAATTCATAAGTTTTATGTTTATATTTCAATAGAGAATTATGTAAATATATAGGATCTGTGGAAAGAAACTGCATATCCCTCATGGTTTATCAATATTTTGCTTGATAATTTATTTATGAATAAATTTATTCATGGGCTGTTAAAAAACACAAAGAGCTGCTTTAACTTATAGCAAATGTCTCGCAACAGAGATACTTGAGTTTTATATGTAATTGTTGGAATCTGAATAGCAATTTCAACTCTCACTTATGCTAGATTGTTAGCAAGAAAATTTGATGATATTGAAAGTATAAGTGCACAACTATCACTATTATTCTATTTTTATTTAGAGTGTTTTTAAATATATATTTTTAAATATTGAATAAATAATTATATTGAAAATATTTGATCTTATTATTTTTATTTATTATGACACATGTGGTAATAATATTGATATTGGCTCATCAAGCAATATCACTCTTTAAAAAAATTAATTCAAAACAATCAAAAATAAAATTTGGAAGGAGAATTTATTATTCATCAATACTCATGCAACAAGAAGATGTAAAGGATGAATCAAGTCAGATTTCAAGATTACAATAATATTTCAAGTTACAACATAATATAATAAGTTTGGAGGTTTTTTGACATACATAATTATTATGGATGTTCTACTTATTTTTATTTATAGCATTTTAAAGTTTATATATGCTATTTAGATATAATTTGTGCTGTTTGAATTTTACATATTAATAGCTTAAACTATTCAATTAATTAATTTCAATTTCAATTTCAATTTTAATTATATATATATATAAGCTATTTGAATACCTTATATAGAATAAATCAAATTTTAAATGCTCCGTATATACATGAAAGCTACTCCTTAATTCCGTCTTCACCACGAAGTCCGAATCCTTTATATTTCTTCTACTTGCGCTGTGAGAAAAGACAGAGCAAAACAACAGGGCGATTCTCTGGTACTGCTTCATTGCCTTAGTTGTTTCTAAAGCTAGAAAAACCCATCCTTTTTCATCTTAGTGCCAATGGCTTCAGGAGAAATGGAGAAGAAAGGAACCATTTTGATGCAGAAGTACGAGCTTGGCCGATTGCTTGGCCAAGGCACTTTCGCTAAAGTTTACTACGCGAGAAACTTGAGGACTGGCCAGAGCGTCGCCATTAAAGTCATAAATAAAGATAAGATTCTGCGCAGCGGTTTGATTCACCAAATCAAGCGTGAAATTTCTGTGATGCACCTTGTGAGGCACCCTAACATTGTGCAGCTCTACGAAGTTATGGCGAGCAAGACGAAGATTTATTTCGCGATGGAGTACGTGAAAGGAGGAGAGCTTTTTGGTAAAGTGGAGAAAGGGAAGCTGAAGGAAGATTTGGCCAGAAAGTACTTCCAGCAGCTGATTGGGGCTATTGATTTCTGCCATAGCAGAGGGGTTTATCACCGTGATTTGAAACCAGAGAATCTTCTTCTGGATGAAAATGGGGATCTGAAAGTTTCAGACTTTGGATTGAGTGCGTTGTGGGAATCCACGAAGAACGATGGCCTTCTTCACACAACCTGTGGAACTCCAGCTTACATAGCCCCTGAAGTGCTCAACAGGAAAGGCTACGATGGAGCCAAGGCAGATATTTGGTCTTGTGGGGTGGTTCTGTTTGTTCTTCTTGCAGGTTATCTTCCATTCCAGGATAAAAATTTGATAGAAATGTACAGAAAGATTTGCGCTGGAACATTCAAGTGCCCAAAATGGATCCCATCTCGGGCTCAAAAGCTTATTTCGAAAATCCTTGATCCCAATCCAAGAACCAGAATAAGTGTAGCCAAGATTAAGGAAAATAGCTGGTTTAGAATGGAGTATCAGCAGATTGAAGCACCCATTTCCCTTGCTGAAGGTGAGGATAGCTCAGTTAGCGATGTTCAGTCTTCATTTGCTTCAACAAGTTCAGATGATAGCTGCTCAACACCAAACAAAGAATTTGAAAATCCCATGAAACCATCTTGTTTCAATGCTTTTGATCTCATATCTCTCTCTTCAGGATTTGACCTCTCTGGTTTGTTTGAGAAAGATAAGTGTCAAAGACAGCAGGCTAGATTTACAACTACAAAATCAGCCGCCACCATTGTGTCAAAACTGGAAGAGATAGCACAGACAGTGAGAAAATTTAAGGTTATTAAAAGAGATGGTATTGTTACATTGCAGGGAAGCAAGACAGGTAGAAAAGGCCAACTGGGTATAGGTGCAGAAATTTTTGAAGTTACATCTTCATTTTATATTGTTGAGATGAAGAAAATTTCTGGGGACACATTGGAGTATATGGAATTCTGGGACAAGGACTTGAAACCTTCTCTGCAGGAAATAGTGTGGGCTTGGCAAGGAAGTGAGCAGGAGCAGCACCTAGAATCTCCTTAGGCTGTTTTTGTTTTTGCTTCTTCTTTTTTCTTGCACAGAGAAGGTGCTCTTCCACCCTTTCTTCTATCTAATTTACATCAATTTTGGACATCCTCTGAGTTAATATTGTAAATACTGCAAAGTTTTAAATTGTGTTGAAAGAGGATTTCTACTTCTATCCAGTCTCTGAATTTTTTATTTTTGGAATTGCTCTTGTGAGTAGTTTATACATGATTGATTGACAACCTAACAACAAGACTTGGAACCTGTCCAAAACAAAATAGATGTCATTCTAATACCAGTAGTTAGGATTAAATGCTTATTATTGGGTGAAAAGATATAATTGTCATTAGTATAGTGATTAGTTTGAATGAACTTATATTTTTAAGTAAATATTTTAAATAAAAGTGATTTTTTTATTAAAAAAATAGGTATTTAGTATTTAGATGTAGTTACGCAAAAGTAATTTTACTAAAAAAAAAAATATCTTATGTTTGGATGTAAAAATGTAAAAGTACTTTTTAACATGTAAAATTACTAAAAATGACATATAAAAGTAAATTTTAAAAAATTTATAAAATATTTTAAGAATATATTTGTCTATAAAATTTTTATTCTCTTGCATTAGACCTGGTCATTTTTTACGTAAAATTTTTTTGCTTTTTTGAAATAAACACTTTTAAAAATAATCTCATACAAATAATAAAAAAAATTTTTTAAAAAATATAATTTTTAAATTAACAAAAACTGTTCCAAACGACCTAAGTATACTTTTATTTTCTTAACTTAAACTGTGGAGCATATGTCAAACACCATAATTCAAACACAAGAAGAGTTGATGAATACAGTTAACCCCCAATTTGTCAACAACAACAATGAAGACAATTGTCTTTTCATTCAAAGGGCAAGAATAAGCTAACCAACTGCTTTTGGCCATGACAAATTATGTTTCCAGCTCAGAAACATGGTAACAAACACAACCATACAAGAGTTGGATTTATGCATATAACTGTGAAGACAAAATTGCAGTTGTTTGTAACACTGGCAACCAACACAGCATTCCCAACATAGGACTGAATAATGTGCTTGGGTGGCAAATTAGTGAGGATAATACAAGAATTATTTTGTCTTAGGAACAAAAACTAGACGAACCAGTTATTTTCAATGCTTACCGTATTATATAATGATGTCTTATGAAAATATTTTTATGGTATCATTTTAAAATTATCTGAGACATTAAAAATAAATAAATCTTATAAAACATTATTATAAGACATAATACAAACAGAGAATTGTCTCAAAATAGACTGTACCTATGCTGCTAAAATTGGAACCACGTTACTTTGCTATGGTCCTTGAGTATAAAATAGTGAATTGCACTATCAAGATTTGGCAATTTAGCTTTCCTTATTTGTAGGGTGCGTATCTTTTTTTAATAAAATTATACCTATTAGATATGCCAAGGCGAATTACATTTGCCTAAGAAACACTTAATAAAAGGTCATAGCCATGCATTCCACTTATATCAAAATACGTTCATAGATTTAAGTATAACTTAACTTCATTTAAGTATTTTTATATTTTATTGAGAAATATTTCTATAATAAAAATCTTTGTAAATTTTTTTTAAAATTAATAATTTATTATTTATCTCATTTTTATACATCATTTCATTACATGTTACTTGGTTAAAAATAATTTTTATGAGTATGAGTTATTTTTGTGAGAAGAGTAAAATAATATTTTATAACTATTTTTTAGTGTTATTGAGTCATTACTTTAAATTATGTAAATTAAGAAAGAGATAATTATATTTAAATATTTTTTAGAAATATAATATTTTAAAATATATTTATTTTCTTTTTATACTTCAAATAATTTTATAATTATATTTAAAAGTAACCTTACATAAATTAATATAAAATTTTTATGAAATAAAATAAAATATATCAAAAAATACTTAAAAATAAATCACATCAATTATCATTTAAGGATATGTAATTATAACAAAACAAATTGATTAACCCAATAACTTTCCTGATTTTTCTGAGATTGTATCTGGTTTGACCCTTTGGCCAACATGCGGGAGACCAAAGTGCTCTAACCAATCAAAATGAGCCACCCGTCCACTTCCCCATGAAGAATCAAGATGCCCCCTTCTGATCTCTCCCTCTACGAAAAATAAAGAGAGAGACTCAGACGAAGAGAAGTAAAATTGGAGGACCTGCAGAAGAGGAAAGGCAAAGTTCAAAACAATTTCTGGTGTTTAACAAAATGGCTTGGAACATATAAAATTGAAATATAAACTGAAAAAAATCATGCCTAAAAGAATATAGAAAAAAATTGTGTAAGATTGGAGTAGATCATATTATATATAAAGAGCTTTGTATATATAAATTTAAATTTAAAATTTTTAATAAATCTGATTTTTTATTAGTGTAAAGAGAAATTATTTTTTAAAAAAAGTTAGTAAATGTTACTTAATCATCAAGTAAATTAAGGGATTATATTAAATATATTTTTAATTTTGTTGACCTTTTATTGATAAAATTTAATATAAAATTTAATAACTATTATTGATAATTAAGTTCATAATTTTATAAAAATTATAAGATAGTTATTTCAATTAAAATATAAATAATATTAATAAAGTGATAAATATCAGTATCTTATTAATGTGTAAAAATATTTTATTTTAAAATCTAATATAGATAGATAGAAGATTGTAAACCCGTGTTATACACGGAGTAATATTAAAATTTTTTATAAATAAAGTATTTTATTAATCTTCATATGAGTAAATATTTAAAATATTAATAGAGGTTATTCTCATGGTAAATACTTTTAGTTTCTAATAAAATGAAAAAATTAATAAAAATTTAAGTTAATTAAAAGAGAATTGATCTTGTGATGAATAATTTTAACTTTCAATAATAATAAAAATCTTATATGTTTTAATTAAAAACTTTAAATTAAAAAACTATGATAAATGCTTAAAACGCTGATATATTTTTTTTATAGAAGTTTGTATATTTTAATTAAAAAAATATTTCTCTTTATACAACTCAAGTAAAAAGATAATCAAAAGAACAAAAAAATAAAAACAAGATTAGTTAAAATGTAGTTAAAGAGAACATTGAAACGTAGTATATAAATAAAATAGAGCACTTTAATTAATTTAAAAGTATTATGAATAATAATTACCGAAACAAGATAATGAATAGAAAAAATTAAAGTTTAATGCAAGTAAAACAAGATTGAGAATATATAAACAAAAAAGAAGTACGAATGTAAATAAAGAAATAATTTAAATAAATTTAATCAATTAAAAATTAAGAAAATAGAGATAAGAACGTAAATAATTATTAAATTAATTAAAATTAAGTTAAAGGAAATACTGAAATAGTAGCAAATAAAAAGACAACTGATCAATTAAAAATATTAAAAAACTCTAATTGAAAACAATAAAAATGTTATTTCAGATAAATATTAGACATAATATCAAATGAAATCATCATATATATTATTTATTAAATTAAAATAGTATCAAATTAGAACATATAGGTAACGCAATTTCAACCCTTATAACTAACTACATAACGTAATTTCAGTGCGTAAACCAACTTAGTAATATATAATATGATTTATTTTGTTGTGAATGTTTTGCCTAAACCTAACATTATTATTTAAATATTTTTTTAAAATATTGTTTTTATTGTATTAAACAAGACCAAATGAGCCTGAACTTCAAAATTGAACTTAGGTTCAGATTATGAATTTTAAACAGGACCAGAGTTAAGTTTAAACTTCTATAATATATGTTATTTCATGACTAAACGTAAATATTTTTAGATATTGGTCATAAAATTTGATATTCAAATAATTAAAATAAAAAAATATTCTTCCGTAACTGTAAATTATAAAGCAAACCCTGTGAGGTTAGGGAAGACCATATTTTAAAAGCAACCAAATCCAGAATCATAGAGTCAAATAAGTTGTCTCTCTCAAAGCCAAACACTGATTGGTAGCTTTACTTTATTTTATATAGGCATCAATCACTATTCACTAACCCTTTCTGTCTTCGCTTATTTCCTAACACTGGCTCCCTGCATTTGGGCGGTGCATTTGGATAGCGATGGATGTTTTCAATGTACACGTCATTTATTTAAATAATATTAAATCACTTTCATGAGAATATCAAATGGCTTTTTTCAGATTCTATTTATTTCGTCATTTTTTAAATAATATTTTTATAACAAAATTTAAATATTATTTATTTTATTAAAAATTATCTTTTATTTTAATTACATTAAAAACTTTATTGTGACGGAAGTAGTATTTTTTCATTAAAAAAATAGTAGGTTTAAATTTGACTTATTTTTAAAATTTTTTAATTTAAGTTTAGCCCAACAAAAATGATTAAGTTCAATATTAGACTTAAATTTAACCAATTTTTAAAATTTTTATTTTTATCTGAAGTTGACCTAAATACTTAAACGCACACCTAAACTTAATTTATTTTAAAATTTTTACTTAAATCTGACTTCAACCTGAAACCCGATTAAAAAATTTTAACAACAATAACAGTGTAGTGATAATAGGTTAATATTAATGGTTTTAAAAAAAGTTGAAAATGGTTTTCTTATATATTTTTGAAATTTGTTTTTAAAAAAATTGAAGTAATATTTAATTAAAACCCTTAAAAACAACACCAAAAATTTTTTATTGCACAAAATTATTTTAATAAATTTCTAATGAAATATTGAGTGATTAAGGATAAACAAGAGTATAAGAGTGGCTTGTAAGGTTTTAAATTGTAGTTATACCAATCTTTTTAAAATCGGATTGAACTGATAAAGGAGTTGTTCAAAGTTCCCTGATCTAATAATAGTTGAATCAGTATAAATTAAGAAAAATTTATATACTATATATATAATTTAATATATTATGTATAATTAAATAATTAAATAAATAAAAATAATCAATTAATTAATATTAATATACTTAAAAATTATTAAATAATTTTATTATAATTAAAATAAATTTAAAATTTTTATGATATAATATTTAATAATTAATACAACATCTTTAATCACAAATAAAATAAAAATAAAAATTATTCATAATATTTATTAAAATTTAAACTAAATTATTCTTAATATCAACCATCATGGAATCAGTAAATCATGAACTACTCCCTTTATCCGTTGAATGATCATTCAATTTTTAAAACAATAATTTTTCATTTTTCCTCCATTTTTTTTTCCCTTTTTCCTCCACTATTCCTCTTTCTTTTGCTTTAATTTTACTCAGACCCTTCACCATCTTTCATGAATCTTCCTCACCCAAAATATCTTTCTCACCAAGCCATCCCATCGCTTCTTTTCATCTCATATCATCTTTTATCTTTTGAAACAACCAGAGGTAATTGGAATCATTCAACGCTAAACCTATGTGCCATTTTCAGATAGGTGGAACTTTTACAGGTAATTATCAATCTCTTAGAATTCGAAAGTAGACATTTTTGTGTAAAAAGTCATCCATTCGGATTAAGTTACCTCTATTGGATTTTTCCCATGTTTCTGGTCTTTGACTTTTGAGGCCCTGTTATCCAATTAGCCCCATACTCTGCCCAATAAGAACAAAATCATGTGATCCTTTTTTGAGTTTCTAAAAATTTTAAAAGGTAAATAGATTATTCACCCTCATTGACATGTAATCCATTTTTTAATTCTCTCTTGGATATGGATAATGGAGGTCATTGGGTTGAATACTGAATAGTCTTAGCTCTCATGTCCTAGCAGTCAAGTATGAATATTCTCTGCAATCTGCTTAAATTCAGATCATAATTAACCTGCTTAGAATTCCCCTGCTCATATACATCAAGTTGAAACCATTAGCTAGATTTATAGTAATCAAGTTTACTGTCTTGAAAATGAACCTTATTCTCAAGTAATATTCACAGATTGACTCAAACTCCACTGGTGATTGTAATAGATCCTTAAAATGGCAAGCCAAAGGACTTCCACTGCATCTTTAACAAATTTGACAACCAATGACAGCCCTATAAAGATATTGACTTCCTAAAAACTAGACACTAAAATAGCCTTTCACAAATACAACCTGTAAATCCAAATTCCAAGTTCTAGAAGTTTTCGTGAAGGAATCAAAGAAATAACAAAATGAGTAACTGGGTAGGATATATTTTTAGATGTTATGTCTTTTCCCCTCTAAGAATGGTTTCCTTTCCACCAAATTCACATTAAGATTATAGATTGATTAGGATTATCATTGAAATACTCTATGGATCAGCAAGGAATCTGATGTAGTGCACGCATGGATTTTTCGATGGGATGCATGGAGTTTATTTCTGGTCGTCCATCTCTCAGCCACGTGTTGGTTGCTGCTATGTTATGCTTATTCTTAGTTCTATGCTTTAATATGTTATGTCTTTTGTTTTGTCGTTTATGCTTAGCTGGCCCTGTGGTGTAGTTGCTTTATATACTTGGTTGTTTCTGTGCGGGGGATTGATGAATTTTCAGACAAGTTACACTTATCTTTGATAGAGAGAATCTGTATCTTCGTGCTCGAAGACTTCAGCGTGAGGCTGTGTTCTAAGAGTTCTTCTAATGCGATTTCAAAATCCCATATATATATATATAGATATATATATATATCACCACATTTCCGTTCCCGGTCCTGAGTATTATCTT
Organism: Ceratonia siliqua; assembly: GCA_034509205.1. NCBI lineage: Eukaryota > Viridiplantae > Streptophyta > Magnoliopsida > Fabales > Fabaceae > Ceratonia > Ceratonia siliqua. The sequence continues at coordinate 3,063 of JASKGM010086678.1, read as the reverse complement.
TGTGTGATTGATTTACACCATTTTGGTATCAGAGCAGAAACTAGTATGCCCGTTACTCAGAGTTCAAGCTCCCAAACAGGGATGAATATTCCCGAATCTGAACAGCCTAGCATTCAAGACCAAATCTCTCAAATGGCAGCTCTTCTGAAGCAAATGAATCAACGATTAGACGCGATGGAGCACACCAGGAATAGGGAGGAACCCAGATCTAGAATGAGAAGTGAAGAGCAAGAATGTGGGGAGAGGTTGCTGAGAGATACTGAAACCCAAAATCAGAGATGGCAGAGGAGAGCCAATGAGCAAAGGGATCCTTATTTTCATCCGGAAGGCAGTGGGGGTGACCGACATCACCTAGATGAAGCAACCCAGAGGGTGAAAGTTGAAGTTCCAGAGTTCTATGGAAAACTCGACCCTGAAGTGTTTATATACTGGCTCACTGCTGTTGAGGACTACTTTGACTGGTTCCATATCACAGAAGATAGGAGGGTCAGGTATGCAAGAATGAAAATGAAAGGAAGTGCTAGGGTGTGGTGGAATAGCTTGGAAGAACAAATGCGCCGTGTTCATTGACCCATTATCATTGATTGGGAAGAAATGAAAGAGAAAATGAAGAGAAGTATCTACCTTTGGATTATGAGAATATGATATTTGAAGAACTCATCCACCTGAAACAAGGCATTTCTACTGTCAAACAATACACTGAGAAGTGGCATGATTTAACTCTACGAAGTGGGGTAACTGAAACCGAACAACAAGCTCTCACCAAATATCGCACAGGCCTGAAATCAGAGATTGGGAAGGAAGTGCTAAATGCTAGACTTATGAATGTTGATGAAGCTTTCAAGTTCGCTATCCGAGTGCAGAAGCAACACAATACAAGCAAGGATAAGGGCGTGTTAACTGAGGGGAAGCAGTATAAACCTACCCAATATACCCATAAACCGAAACAAAGTAAGACCAGCTGGGGCAATCAGAGAGGAAAGTCGTCAGTCTCAGGAGAGGGACCACAATGTTGCAAATGCAAAGAATTTGGGCACTATATAGTTGTTTGCCCAACCAAGGATAAAAGACTGGCATATATTTGTGAGAAGGATATGGTGATCTTAGAAAACACAGAGGAACCAGATGCTACAGGGGACAATGAAGACAAATAAGGGGAAGAAGAGCATGCAACGGCATTTGAACTACCTATATGTTTGATTAGGCACATACTTATGTGGCAAAAGTAGGAGGCGCACACTGGGGAAGAATGGTTGAGAACCAATATTTTCCATACCAGATTTGAAACACAGGGGAGGGCTATTAATGTGATTATTGATAACGATAGTAGAATGAATGTCATTTCATAATTAGCGGTGTAGAAATTAAACTTAAAACCAGAGGCACACCCGCAACCTTACCAAATAGGATGGGTAGATGATGGCAATGCCATACAAGTAAAGAAGCGTGGCTTAGTGAAGTTCTCCTTGGGGAAGAGATATCAAGACCAAACATGGTGTGACGTAATTCCAATGACAATTTGTCATATGCTATTAGGCAGGCCATGATTGTATGATAGACAAGCTTGGTATGATGGGTTCAACAATGATTATTCTTTCACTATAGAGGGCAGAAAAATTATTTTAGACCCTTTGAAGATAGCTGGTTTTGAAGAGAACAAGGAAGACACCATCTTTACAATCAGAAATTTATCAAGGACCATGGAAGCACGAAAGGTGGTCATTTTGATAGTCACCCAAGAGCAACAAGAAGGGACCGCTCGCAATCCAGAAGAATTAACAAATATTCTGAAGTAGTTTGATGAACTCATGCCAGAAGAGATACCCAACCACTTACCACCAATGAGGGACATACAACATGCTATTGATTTAGTACCAGGGACCAATCTCCCAAACCTTCCTCATTACAGAATGAGCCCCTCTGAACACCAAGAACTCACAAGACAGATTAACCAGCTGTTACAGAAAGGTTTCATCAGAGAGAGTTTAAGTCCATGCTCTGTACTAGTATTGCTCACACCAAGAAGGATGGCAGCTGAAGAATGTGTGTGGATAGTCAGGCCATCAACAAGATTACTGTGCGATATAGGTTCCCTATCCCAAGACTTGATGATATGCTTGATGTCTTGAGTGGGGCTACTATATTCACGAAGCTGGACTTAAGAAACGGATGCCACCAAATTCGCATCCGGCCAGGTGATGAGTGGAAGACCGCATTCAAAATTAAGGATGGTTTGTATGAATGGGTTATGATGCCATTTGGTCTAACCAATGCTTCAAGCACGTTCATGAGAGTGATGACACAGGTACTGAAACCATTTCTAGGGAAATTCGTTGTAGTTTATTTCGATGATATTCTTATTTATAGTCGTAATGAGAAAGAACACTTAATGCATGTGGAACAAGTGCTACAGGTTCTAAGACAAGAACAACTTTATGTTAACAAGACCAAATGTTCATTTATGTTAGATAGAGCCTATTTCTTGGGTTTCATAATTTCTCACAAGGGGGTGGAAGTGGATCCAGCCAAGGTACACGCCATCGAAGAATGGCCCACACCCACAAGCATAGCAGAAGTGCGAAGTTTCCTGGGCTAGCAACGTTTTACCGGAGGTTTATTAAAGGGTTTAACACCATTATGTACCCAATTACCGAATGCTTGAAGGGTAAACACTTGAGTGGTCCAAGTTAGTAGCAAAGGCCTTCAAAGACATCAAATTGAAGATGAGCAGCGCACCCATATTAAGCTTACAAGATTTCTCCAAACTATTTTAAGTAACTTGCAATGCGTCACAAGTAGGCATTGGTGGGGTGCTGAGTCAAGAGGGGCATCCCGGAGCATTCTTTAGTGAGAAGTTAAATGAGAGTAGGAAGAAGTATTCAACTTATGATATGGAACTCTATGCTCTGGTCCAAACTCTCAAACATTGGAGAACTTATCTCCTTCATCAGGAATTCTTACTATATACTGACCATGATGCTTTGAAACACATTAATTCACAAAGTAAACTGAATTCTAAGCATGCTAGGTGGGTGGACTACATACAGCAATTTGAGTTCATAA
>JASKGM010086656.1:0-11796 GCA_034509205.1 Ceratonia siliqua | reverse complement strand
AATTCCAATCTATTTAACTACTATGTAATATTATTAATTAATATTTTAAATAAAAATAATCATCTGATTATGAATGTTAGAATAATGAATAATATAATTATTGAAAATGTGTGTTACTTATATTTCAATGTTATGAAGTTATTATCGAGATATTTGAAAATTGAAATCATGGGTTTCAAAATACTATAGTTTTTTTTTTTCAATTAGTTTGTTTTTCAGTAATAGTTCTAGAAGATTATGATATTGTTCATTATTTTAATATTTTTGAAATTGCTTTCGAATGGGGTGAAGTAATAATAGAATAAGCTAAAGTAGAGTTGAATGACACATTTTAAACAATAATAATCAAACTTATTTTGGGCCAAACAACAAAGGTTATTCTATTATTTTAATAAAAGACTTGACAAAAATTCATAGTACTAAAAAGTTTAAGCTATCCTGAGAAGTTGGAGAACAATTTTTCTCTCTAAAAAATTGCAGGTTTTGCAGTATTGAGAGAGGTGGGAAGTTATGGAGGCTGTGATATCTCAAATGGACAAGCTACTACACCAAGAAGGATGCCTTATATACCTGAAAATGGGAATGAAAGCTTAGAAGCAAGTGACTTCTGGGATGGTTCTTCATTCAATGACCAAAAAACTCCAAGTGGCAATGATGAATTCATGTTTTCTACTTCAGATGCTTTTGAAACTCAGGTATTGCAATGTTGGTGTCTTCAAAGGCACTAGTGTCTTATAAAATTTTACTTTTTTCTTTGATGTTATTTTAAGGTAGTATTATGAAACTCACGTAGTATTATCTCCTAATTTTATCCAATTAACCTCTTTTCCCCTTCTGATTACTGAAAATTTATGTTATCAGAATGTAGATTTTGGATATCAAAATCTTGGTTTGACTCATCATTTGAGTCTGCCTAGTTCTTCTACAAATATGGGTGCAACAGAGAAGTTTCTGCAAATTCAAGGATCTGCTCCTTGTAAAATTAGAGCCAAAAGAGGGTTTGCCACTCACCCAAGGAGCATTGCAGAGAGGGTACAAAGTCTCATCTCTATTCTTTCACAGCTAAAATTTATAAAATTATGATAAAAGTTTTATTTTCGTCCTAAATGATAGTGTGATATTATTAATTCAATAATTTATTTATTTATTGAAATTATTTTTTGGTGCTTATGTATTTTAGGATAAAAAGTATAGTACTACGGTTGCACCTAGTCGGCACTCACAAGCATGGGGTGGAATTATTTATTTGGAGTGGAGCCCTCTTCCTTTTATTATTGGCGGGTGCGACCGTAGCATTAAATAAGTGTTCGTATTTTATAATGTTATCAGATGTGATATTACTTTTTGGTACTATTATAAAGGACCATTTTAAAATTATTTGAAATGTCAAAAATTGAAGTTTATCTCATGAGGCATCGCTATAAAATACAACATCTCTAAAAGCGTCTGAATGAAATAATATGTAAATTTTTTATATAACTATAATACTTGAGAACATGATTTTGTTCCAACTCTACAATTATTTTTTTTATTCTCAAAAGATTGTATCAGTATCATATTAATATTCTGAAGGATGAAATTATACTTTCAAGTATTAAAATAATACAGAATTCTTTAAAATATTAAATTGATAATGACAGAGGGCGTTTTTTTTCTAATATATTGTTGTGTTCACCATACTAGTTAGGGTATGTGAGTGAATTGCTTGATATGGATTGTTGTTGTTTGCAAATTTCAGGTAAGAAGAACAAGAATTAGCGAAAGAATAAAGAAATTGCAAGAGCTTTTCCCAAAATCAGATAAGGTAAGTGTCAAGAACCATTTTTATCCAAAAGTTTAAGATCTTAGGAGTAGACTCACAAATAATTTTATTATAATTTTTAACATGTCCCCTCACCAGAAAATCATTTGTAGGCTTGAAGCGTAGATAATTTAATTATAAAGAGTGGGAGCCGTAAGGATTGAACCCCTAATCATATAGTCATAAAGGCTCTGATACCATGTTAAGAATTATATGTACCAAAAAACTTAAATTATCAAGAAAATGCACATGAATAGTTTTATTATAATATCTTAACAGTAATCTCTACTATCTCACTAGAACACCACATGTTCATTGAAAGTTCTCCTATGCACTTCCATGACTTCATGCTTCCTTCTTGCCAGCAAACAAGCACAGCAGAAATGTTGGATGTGGCAGTTGAGTATATCAAAGACTTACAGAAACAAGTTAAGGTACTAAAGAAGGCCATGTTTAATTGTGTTTTTGTTTTCATGTTCTTGAATATACTTTTTTTTTAATAATTTTTGCATATAAAAAAGCAAAGAAAAATCCATTTGAAGAATAATTTTTTCTGAAATTTTTAAGAAATAACCACGTAAATATTAAAATGATGAAAAATTTATATTGTTATAAGTCTATTTCACTTACACCTTGAATAATTTCATAGTATTTGAAGTCATTGTGAGGATATTTAAAAATTGAAACCGTCAACTTAATTTCAATAATAGTTTCAACATTATGAAACTATTCAGAATATGAGTACGACATATTTTTAATGATAAAATTGTTCATTACTTTAATATTTATGTAATTTTTTTAATTAATTAATGGATATAAAATATTAAGTCAATAAATAAACATGCCCATAATCCTTTTCACAAATCATGAACAAAATAAATACATTAACCTCAAATGAAGTCAGTCACCAAATTTTTTCCTCCTGCTGCAGATACTGACAGATACTAAGGCAAAGTGCAAGTGTTCAAGTAATCAGAAGCAAAACTCAAGACCTTGTGCTTGATTTGTTTCCTTGTAGATAACAAAAGGAATGAGTGAATGGTTTTCTTTTGGACTTTCATTTTTTGTCCCTTTGATCAAAGCTAAGAAAAAAAATGACAATTGTGATTATATAGAATAATGCTGATCTTTGCTTGGTATAACATCTAGGCTCAGTTGGATATGTTTTTACTTTCTTTTCCCTCTCCTCTTCTTTGTTTTTGGCTTGATTCAAGGATCATAATGCATTAGCATGTTTAGTAACAGTCTGGTTTGTAACTTTCTTTTAAAAAAAGTAATTTTTGTCCTTTTGTCCTATGTTGTTCTTTTAACTGACACAATTTCATTCATTTAGTCCTTAATTTTTACATTATCAACAGTTTTTAGTAGGTTAGAATGAATTCTCAACCATCTTTACACCTTAGTTTTTAAACGCTTTTAAATTGAAGAATTTAATTTTGGTAAGGATGACAACAAGACAAGGCCGGAGTAGGAACACATTCTTTGTTCCCAAATGTTTAAAAACAAATTTAAAAAGTTAAAAAATAAAATAAAATTATTAACTCAAAAAAATCTTAATTTTTATAAAAAGTAATAGATAATATTTTTTTCATCAATAAAAATAATTATTAAATATATTAAATTAATATTATATATTAAAGATATTTTAATATTTTATATATAATGGGGACGATGAAAACCCATGAAACGGAAGGTAAAATTCACATTTTTAGACGGGGAAAATTTTTTCTATTTTCATTCTTGCAAGATAAAAGTCTCCTCTATCTTAACTCTCAAATGAAACAATCTTTTAGAATTTTTCCATTTCTAAGTTTTGGTCATTATTATTAATTTAATTATTATTTTATCCTAAGTAGATCTAGAGCCTTTCAAGGAGTAAGAGGTCTTTATCTTTGGATGCAGCTCTTAGCAGATTCTGCATATAAAAGTAATAGAAAAATGACCAATTCTAAGCTACCGCCTCATTTTGGGACTGTAGCTTAGATATTTTAATTTTTTTTAAATTTTTTTAATTATTTGTTTATATTAATAAATTATTATTTATATCATATATTTTTGTTAGGATTTTTTAAAACGTTTTTGTATTTTTAAAAAATATTTTTATTTATAAATGAATAGTATCAAAAAAATTATAGATGAATAGTATATAAAAGATGTAAAAAATTTTAAAAATTTTTAAAAAAATTATATGACATAGACAATAATTAATTAATATTAAAAAATAAAAAAAATAAGACAAAAAATTAAAAAACCATCAAATTTGGATACCGAAAACTATGACAGCCTAGAAAAATACATAGTTTCAAACTCAAATTTGTCAAAATTATTAAAATATTATTAACAAATTTAAATTCAAACTCAAACTCAAACTCAAATTTATTTACTCATTCCTGCACCTAAATTCAAATGAATAAGAATTTTGAGTACTGGACATTGGTATAATTAATAATTAGAGTAAAATATTCACTCTTCTCTTTATAAATGTTTCAATTACACTCTCATTTCTTTTATTTTAAAAATATATACTTCTCTCCCTTTTAAATTTTTAACCTAACTCTGTTAGGAATATTTCATTAAAATTAAAAAAAATAATGACAAAGTTACTCTTACCACTCTCCCTCTCACCCCCAAAACCCTTACATGACTTAACAAGAAAATGAGTGTCGTATTGAGAATAGAAATGAGAAAATTTTATTTTGTTTTAAGAATAAAAAAGATTTTTTTGTTTAAAAATATAATTACTTAAAGAAATTTTTTTTGTTTTTTGTTTTAAAAGTATCATTACTTGAAAAAAATTTCTTTTTTTTTTGTTTTAAAAATATTATGAGTTGATTTTTTTTCTATTTTAAAAATATAATTAGTTGAAAAAAATTACTTTTTTCTGTTTTAAAAAATAAAATTACTTGAAAAATATATTTTTTTTGTTTTAAGAATATCATGACTTGAAAAAAATTCATTTTTTTATAAATATTATTACTTGAAATTTTTTTAAAAACTTATACTTGAAAAAAGTTCATTTTTCCATAGTTTTGATCATATTAAAATATTAATTTTAGTTAATGTCTATTATTTATAGATTATTTAATATTATATATTTATTTATATTGAATAATATATTTTTATTTTTAATATTATATATATTTTTTATATAATTATCTTCCTTTTATATTATTTATATTTATAATAATTAAATGAATGAATTATAACTTGAAGGCCTAAATTAAAGATCATTTCATTCATATTATGCTCTACTATACGAAACAAGCCACATTGTCAATGGAAGGTAAAAAATTAAAAAAATATATTTTGATCATATTAGAAAAATTAAACTTTTGATTAGAAGATAACGGTCAACTTTAATGAAAATTTCATTTTTAGGTTTAGTTGTATCTTGCTTCTAATTTAAAAGGGAGGGGAGTGTATGTTTTCAAAATAGATGAGAGAGAAGTGTAATTAAAACATCTCTGAGGGAGAAAAAAGTATTTTACTCTACTAATTATCATCCTTAATCATTCCTCACATGATTTTATGATTCAATTTTGTAATGCCCAAATATTTTAAACAAAAACTACAACTTTAAATCATTTTCAAAATAAAATGAAAAGAGTGTTCAAATGTAAATAACCTAAAGTTTAAGGACTAAATAGAAAATTATAACTTTTTAATATTTTCAAAAAGGCCCCCTTTTTCCATTAAATGCCCCAAAATTTAGAAAAAACCCTATTCTCCTTTTCCCCCCCTATGTTCGGCATTGGTACCAGAGAAAGAAGAACAAAATTTTCCCTTTCCCTCTTATACGTTGGCTTCCTCCGTGAAGCCACTATTGTTCGCTAGAGATCTCTCGCCGCCAGCTGCTTCTTCCTTCCAACCGTCATGTGTGACTGGAGTCCTGCTGTAATGCCGTTCTTGGTGGCTGTAAGTTAGAGTTTCAACACTATTTTGTCGTAGTAAGTAAGTGTCTATTATCCTTCCTCTGAAATTTATAAATTTATGGTAGTATAGCATATTTGAAATTTTGATTTTGTGGAGTTAGTGGATTCTTTCATTTATAAAAAGTAGTTGAATGCTTCTTTCTTATTACAAAAAAGTAAAATAAAATAAAATCTGGATGCTTGCTTTCATAAAATATGGGTATATATATATATATATATATTAGTGAAGAAAATATAAGGACTTATATTGGAGTTATAGGAATTTGGGAACATTAGTGAAGAAAATACGTGATAGTAATGTATTAATTATATAAATTTCATATTCTTAGAAACGCTTAAAACAAATTCTTCGAGCTCGAATCTGTCTTGAGGTAGAGTTTGGGTGGAAGTAATCATCTAATCTCCTACAATTTGAGTGATAAGTGGATACTTACTTATCTCTGGATGCCTGAATCCTTACATTTTACTTTTGTGGTTCAATGATTTTATTTGAACATGATTTGGAAGTGATTTTGAGAAAAGTGATGTGTGTGTGTGTGTGTGCATGTGTGAAATTTACTACTATGTTCCACAGTGTGAATAGTTTCTCATAGTATTTATGGGAAAGTATGTATTGTATAAGTTTTCAGAATTGATTTAGATCTGTGTTATGAGATTTGTAATAGAGTGGTGGTAGAACCATTAGATGTATCTAGGTCGCAAGTTTTATCAGTTGAGGACGGTTCCTAGTAAAGGGTAATTTTTGTCGGTGAGTGCAATTCCTAATAGAAATTTATTATAAATGAGAATGGTTCCTTCTGATGAGTGAAGCTCCGAAAAGAAATGCTTAATTGAATATTTCCTTCGGAGAGTACAGTTCCCGAAGGTGAGGATCGGATCACCCCTCCAGTTGAGTTATCAGCTGGAGTGGGAATACTGATATCTCAGTTTGGGTTCTTCCCTTTAATCATTATGGATCCTAATATTTTATAAACTCCAATACAATATTTCTAAACTTAAATATTATTTTGTAATAATATCATAAAATATTATTATCTTATTATTGGAAATACAAATCATTTTATTTTCTCAGATGTAAGGTGCATTATGTGTATACTATTATATTGTGATTATTTCTTAAGCACTAGAATGATGTTTTAATACGATAATTTTGAAGGTAATGAAACATTTTACACCTGAGAGTTCATGCATCCCTTGGTAAGTAGTTATTCCATTTACTGAGTCGATGGACTTACCCCTTCAATTTCTAATATTTTTAGATCAAGTCATTGCTGAATTCCCTTAAGCTCCGCTTACACCCTTTGAGCCTGCTGATTGAATTGTTAGGTATTATCCTAAGTAGTAGTGGAGTACAATTATGGAACTGTGAACATTGTTGGATAGGTTATTTTGCATTTCTGAATAAGGGTCGTGGTCTGTAATATTAATAATTGCATAATCAATGTGTAGTTAGTAGATACAGTTAGTATTGAACCCATTATTAATTCTGTTTAGGCCATAGAAGTCATTTGAATTATGGTGGGCCTGTCCACCTTACTATTTGAACAGATTATACCTTGAGATAGTTTATATTTTAAGGGAGATTCTGCCAAAATTTTTATTAAAATTTTAACTTATAATTTTTAAGTAACGCATGATTTGCTTTTATAATTAAATTCATAATTGAGTTTTAATTATATTAGTTACATGAATATTTTAAACTGGTAAGTTATTATTTATATGGTAATTTTCTTATGCCTATCACCAGTCCTAAAATAAGGCGTGACAAATTTGAACGCTACTCTCTCAAACCAAAGATTTGGAAACATGACTAATTCGTTGAATAATACAAATTACATATATAAGTTATTCGTTTACTATCAAATATAAGGAGATGTGGAGTTATGATACAATGTGGCCTCATTAGTAATAGTAATTTGGCTCATATTTGGGAACAAGACTCAAATGAGGATATATAAGGTACTACCTAACTTGTATACTATTAATAGTTTGAAGTGTATGTGAATTCATTGTTTTAATTATTATTATTTTTAATTAAAAATATATAATTTTCAAAATTTACCTTTTTCATTAATTTTTTTAATTATAAAAATAAATAATATTCTCTTACCATTGTACTAACTCACTATTCTATTATTCTTTAAAATTTAAAAATATATTAATTACTTTTCATATTTTTATGAGATGAGTTTAATAGAAAAAAAATCAAATGACTTTAAGTCATTTATAATAATATATAGATTCTACATTATTTTAAAAAATGTTGGTGTAGTTGAAGTCTTTTTTATTGATGAAGGTGAGTAAGTAAGCTTTAAACTTTTACTTTTTTATATAAAAATAAATAATAAGTTATGAGTAATTATTTATAAATTATCTTTAAATATAGTTATTTTAAAATTTAGAAATATTTATTTATTTAAAAATTATAAATAGATAAAGTATCTATAAATTGTTTAATTGCTTTAAACTTAAACGGCGTCGCTATATATGAGTTTTGAGAAAACCCTGTCACTTCACCCATTTAGCCATTCTTAGTAGCAGCGGCAGACCAGCACTCATTCCACCCCTTCCTTCCTTCCTTTGCCCTAGCCACCCCCGCCGTCGACTTGCATCCCTGTGACGCCATTCTCTCCTTCCCAAAACTCTTGATCATTCGCAGGTATGCTCATACACCATCCTCTTCTGATTCTTGCTCATAGATAAAGTATTTTGAAGCCACAAATCTTTGCTGTTTGTTATGTTCTCCTTATACTGCAATTTGTTTCTCCTTGTTTTTCAATATTAGGAATTTAGTCTCACATGGAAAACCCACTTGTTGCTTAGAGAGAAAGAGAAAGAGTTACTCCCGATGGATTGGGTTTATCAGTAGTTTAATTTGTATTTTAGCATTTGCATCGGGCCGCGTCGTTGCATTCCGTTTGATTTGATGATTAGGGTTTTGCGCAGAGCTGTGAAAAGAAGCTATGAGTAGGAGCTTGGGAATACCAGTGAAGCTACTTCACGAGGCCTCGGGTCACGTGGTCACTGTGGAGCTGAAGAGTGGAGAACTCTATAGAGGAGGCATGATCGAGTGCGAGGACAACTGGAACTGTCAACTTGAGAACATTACCTATACTGCCAAGGTACGAATAACCCAGTACCACTTTTTATTTGTTACAATTCTACCTCTGCTTCTAATTCTGTCTCCCCCTCATACACATTATTGTATGTTTAGGTTTAGCATTTTCTTGAAATTGTGTTCACTGTACAGCTTGGAATCTGATATTCTAATTTTGATCCAAGCAATTAATTTTGTTGAAGTTTTATGAACAATATTATCTATTCAAGAAACTCATTTGGAGCTATCATTTGTACAAGCTAATTCAGATTATGTGCTTTCGATCTTATCTCCTACTGGCTTGGGATTGGAAGAGTTAATTTATTAGATTACAGGCTAGGTTTAATTCAATTTAGAACATAAATCGGTAAGGTTAATCATGGTTCTTTGGGTAGCTAGGAATGCCTAGGTTAAAACATACCGCGTGGCAAAGTGCAGGAAAACTGAAATAACAGGAAAGACAGCTAAATGCACCGTTCTTATACCATGAAAGCAAAAGAAAAAAGGTGTTTAGGCAGGAAAACAACACTGCTGAAGTGATTCCTTTCCCCTTCTTTTATATGTATATATAGAATTTTCTATCTCATGCTTTTGGCCTGTTATAAATTTTACAATGTAAACATCCAAAATGATGTGAATGAATTTTAACTGATTTTTAATTTCTTCATTGTTTGAAGTTTGAAGTTCAGCATTACAGAACAACTGTGCATTCACTTAATCTGAATTTGATATATAATTTCTGTTAATTGTTTGAGCTTCAAAATTACTGTTAGTGCCAGTTTATATTTGTGAAGAGGAGAACACCGAAGTAAATTTATTTAAACGTGAGTGTCAGGTTTACTCTTGACAGGAGAAGACATGACATCAAATATTGGTCTGCATCATTTGTCCAGAGTATAGCAAACCTGTCAATTGCATACATACTACATATTGAATTTTCTACACTAGAGTATAGAGTATCCAATTACCAATGCCTGACATTGTAGCTTCCGAGTTCAGATAGTAATGCATATACATTGTACGCAACAGTGTTTACCTTGAAAAATTTTTAGCATGACGAACTATGCCAATTTCCAATTTCAATTTCATTCTTAGAATTTCAAGTGAAGGTTTGAAGGACACGGTTAGTAGTTGAAATTCTTTGAAGTTAAGAGAGGATTGTGCACATATGGAGGGAAGACACAATAATAAATACAGAGAGAGCATGTATTAGTTCCAACCCCCTCCTCCAAAAAAAAAAAACAATAACAAGAGGTCAATTTAGTAGATGCTGAAGACTAATGGACATAGGGAGGATGACAGCTGCTAAAGATATACTTGTCCTGAGATCTTTAGTACTGACTTTATTGTAGACTTGGCCCCAGACATATGATTAATTTGGAACATGCCATCGTGTCAACCTCGGTTTTGTATATTGAAGCCTTTTCATCTCCTTTATGTAACGGTGAGGATATACTCATGTTAAATACAGGAGGGACCTAAGAGCACAATTATTCATTTTTAAAAGTTGTGGAGATGTTCCCTCTCTCCAATTTCAATTTTAAGTATAGTTGTTAATATGCCACTGAACTTTTCATATTAGTTGCTGATAATGGCCAAATCTTCCTCAGGATGGAAAAACATCACAACTTGAACATGTATTTATTCGAGGCAGCAAAGTCAGGTATGAAATTCATGTTACATATCGAATACAATTTATATTCCAAACAAAATTGTATATATTCTGTATGGAAAGTGCTCTGAAATAATGTAAATTTTAACAGGTTTATGGTCATACCAGACATGTTGAAGAATGCTCCTATGTTTAAGCGTTTGGATGCTAGAATCAAGGTAACTTTATATTTTTAAGTGATTATGTACTCCATATTTGTGCAATTGTTCGCGTAATTTATTCTTTCTGTATCTCGTGAAGGGCAAGGGTGCATCACTTGGAGTTGGTAGGGGCAGAGCAGTTGCAATGCGAGCAAAGGTATTTATATTTTATTTTTCTTAATCATAAAAATACAGCTTACCATTTGGCCCTATACATGATGCTATGGGATTACACCTTGAGGCACTCAGCCTTGAGAAAATGTTTGTTCAATGTCCTACTAGTTGAAGGACCTCTGTCAATGTAATGTATGTAGTTTAACTCCTAACTTTGCTTATGTAGGCTCAAGCTGCTGGCCGTGGAGCTGGCCCTGGTAGGGGAGGTGCACCGCCTGTGCGGAGGTGATTACCTTTCATATATCTGCTTTTTTTCTTCTGCATGCTGGACATGATATTTAGATGTGCTGTAGAATGCCCTTTTTGTTTGTGGGACAAAGAAAAACAAATAGGAATTGCTTATCTAGACTTAATATTGCTCTCTTTATGGATGTATTAACTCGCCTTATCGGCTCTTTTGATCTTCTATCATGTCCTTGGCATGTAGTTTCTGTAATGATGCTGTAGAAAATTTTCAATGTTTGGGACTACAGTTACCTGGTTCACATGTATCAGCTGTCTGAACTAACCCCCCCCCCGGTCCACGGCGGGGCAACTGGGTTGGAGAGTCACCGTCGGAAAAGGTTAGACAATTGGAGAGAATTAATTATTTTCAAAGAGGAAGAATAACTCGTGTAGTCGTGATAACTCAATGAGTCAATTTAATTCATTAATAATAATGGAATTGAATTTTAATATTTAAAGAAATCTTGCGTTTGGAAAAAAAATTAATTTATAGATTTTAATTGAATTTTTTTGTTGGAAATATATTTTAAATTAATAGAAATCAATTGTATATTTAAATTTTAGGGTTTGACTAAGCTACCTCCACCCCATTTTTTTTTTTTAAGTTTTTTTTAAGTTTTTTTTTTATTTTTTAAAAATAATTAAGTATTTTTTATCTTATATACTTTTTTCAGAATTTTTTAAAACGTTTTTTAATTTTTTTTTGAATTTTTTTTATATCTCTGTTATTATTCATCTATAATTTTTTTACTATT